>CM041777.1:124435540-124489536 GCA_023374045.1 Limonium bicolor | reverse complement strand
ATGTGTGTTTTAAGGTTTAGGGTGTCGCCTTGACCAAGAAGGACACATGACCCACTAAGTGCCAAGGGACTCCCACTATCCTAATGGCTAGGACCTAAGGGCATAACTAGGGCTTAGATAGTAAAGTTTTGTACAATGGAATGAAACGAAATTTGCGATGAGGCTGGATATACAATATATACACATATAACACAGAGACAATCATATCAAAATCACTGAAGACACGGTGATTAATCAGATCAAATAATAATAACAACAGACTGAATAAACAAATATGTTCACAGTTATTCAAGTGATGTATAGAGTAATAGACGAATAAACACGGAGATTGATAATGAACATGGCAAATCAACAAAGATTGTAGTAGAAATAAAACAACTAGCAAATTCAATGGTTGTTTAGAGTTACAAATTAGAAGAAATTAAATCAAAGACTGATTATTAAGGCTAAACAATTTGATCTTAATGAAGATTGAATCAAAATTGCAAGGAATATAATTCCCCAAACCGAATTTATGCACCAAGAGCAAACATAAGTGTTGGAAACAAAAATGGATTGTTGATCATGATCGAGAGAATGTGTAGGAGATAGAAGACCAACCTACGGGGTGGCCCGCCCCCGGTTTAGCACTCAATCAAATATAATATAAGAAAAGAAATCTGGTCGTGGTTAAATGCGCTAACCCATGGCCGAACTCCCACAGCTGAATCAACTTGCAAGGTCCAACCTCGTTTCAAGCCAAGCAAAATGCTGGCCAAGTCTAGTCGATCATACATGTACCTCGGTGAAAACATAAAAATCATGATGTAAGGAGCGCATTAAAGTTAGCAAGTGGCGCAAGGACACACGCTACCAAACCAACATAATTCCAAGCCTAACATTTATGCAGAGAGACGAACAATGTTGGATCAATATTCTTTCCAAACTGAAATAAATACATAGAAAGCAATCCACAACGAGTGAGAAAACATACCGTAAAGTTACAATCAAAAATCTGAACATCAATAATCTCAAACCAAGAGAAACAGGTAGTATGATATATCCATCAACATGGTCGATCCGCCTTGAATGGAGCCACAGTTGGATTACTCATATCGAATTCGACCGAAGCCAAAATCGAACTACAAATAGTCTATGCACACGATAATCAAATCTGGATTGACAATTCGCAAGGATGAAACAAAAGTTCACATGCTCATACACATTCAACTAAATGAGGAGGGCATTTCAAGCGCAAGAATCCCAAAACAAACCCATAATCGACATAGTATAGCACATAATTTGAATGAGATACGGAAGTAATATTCTCGGCAAGGAGTCAATTTAGAAAAAAATACTGAATTGAGGATAGTTCAATTTCCACATCCCCAAATTCAGTTTTCATTCAGATATCACCCGAAAGAGATTAAGTTCAACGCTGAAGCAGCAAAATAAATGGGTGGTTGTAGCAGAGAATTGGAACCGGTGTTGGCACTCTGGATTTGAGCGTTTCCTGAAATTGAGAGAACGAGAGAGAAAGTGCTAGCCCAGGTTTAGGAAATGAATCCGACGAGGCCGGATTTCTCCTCATTCTAGAGCTTCGCCATCTTTGGCTCACCTTAAATCACACCCACACAATAACGAATCCACCAAGGTAAACAACAAGATTATGCAATAATTAGGAGAAGATAAACGACAAATATACAGGGATGAAATCATACAATAATCTGCAACCTGAGACAAACTACCCATATGCGGGATTAAACCCATGCGGCCGCACAGTGACCTATGCATCACAAATGCCTTTCTCCTTCAGGTAGCCACTAATCCCATCTCAACTAAACCCAAATTTTTTTTTGCAATTTTGTCAAAAGGGATAGACCGAAGCTTCTCGCGTAGACTCCGATTATCCACTGTTGGTTTTCCAGAACAACATGGTTTACCCTGAATTACATGCTCACGCACCAACAAACCCACAAATATTAGCAGCAAAGAGGTACATTAATCAGGATATGGCATACATTAGCGAGCATACAGAGAAAATTCAATAAATCTCTGCCCCAAAATAAAATCAACTGAGACTGGGCTAAAAATGCAATCACTTTGACGTGGTTCATGTCGATAATAGGCTGCTAAAATAATAAAAGAAGAACTGAGCAGAGATTGCAGCTCTACCCTTCTTGAAAAACAGAAATGTAAACAGACCTCGAGCTTGAACTATTACACATGTGCTATACGATTCTGATGACCTACGAACCCACCATGGGTCAGGTGGCGCTCAAACCCATCAGGTCTCGAGAGAATAAATAGATGGGAGACAGTGTCGGTGAAAGGTCTTTGTCCCTTTGCTCGAAGACGACGAAGATGGGAGACAAGTGCCATGCGAATTTCTGGTGATAGCGTAGAGGTGTCGGTAGCATGTATGTTCCTGTCTTTGCCAGCTTGGGTAGGCCATATTACCGTGAGAAAGAGGTGAAGAGAGGGCAGAGCATGAGTGTTTTAGCTCTCGCCAGTTTGGTTGCAAAATAGCGTAAATGGAGAGGATGAAGGAGATGTAGAGCTGTATATTTCTCGTTCACCAGTGGGTTGCAATTTTGCCGGTGTTGAAGAGACTAAAGGCAGCAGATATGTACATTCCTTGTTCTTCTGTTTTGGGTTGTAAAAATGACGTGAACAGAGGAGGGGGACATCGATTTCTCTTGTTTTCAGGGATGGAAGCATGGGGGAGTACGTGAATGAAAAGAAAACGAGAGTATGGGAGATGGTGGCTGACCTAGTTTTCAGGACTTTAGCTTGTTTTTATAAGACATGTGCGGTTGGTGACAACAGGCTAGGATTTATTTGAGGTCATGGATCGGTAGAAACGGATGGGTAGCCCAACTCAGTTCATTCACAATGAAACATGAAGAACGAAGAAGCAAAAACAAACAAAAGGTTACACAAGCCCATGTTCGGATTCGAACTGTGGACCTGGAGTTTCCCCCACACCTAGACTACCAACCATGCTAACAGTAGAAGCTGATACAAACATGTGAAAGTAATAAAACATATAACCCGATTTGAATAAACTTCTTTGTAACACCCCAACCGCTAATCCTTTCTTACTCCTCTGATCATGCTCATAATTACCAGAATCGCAGCGGAATACTTACTTACTCCCGGCGGGTGATACAATGCCGTTAACCATCCAAGGTCAACAAGGCTACACTACTTACCATCTCGGTCTGACGATTAGAATAACCAAACACATACTACTTACTTTACAGTACCAATACTTAGATTACAATTGATTACCGAGTTTACCGAATTATATGAATTACAATCCAATGTTACTTCCCAAAAATGAAGAGTTTATACAACCTCTCCTTACTATCCAATTAAAATTCATCATCCCAAAAAGGTGTACCACATGGTACACCGGCTACTCAAAAGGCTCTAGCCGTGTACAACTCGGTACACTATTTCAGTACTACTAACTACATCCAAAAAGAATCACATGCTGCCCTTACTCTACCATCACGCCTCGCGGGTACCTGTGGAGTAAAAACATTCCCCCGAGGGGGTCAGCTTACGCTGAATATGATAACCGCATACCCCGCGTACTAGCGAGGGTACGCCAACTATTTGGTCGTATACATGCGGTTCGTTTCATTCATACATACATACATACATGCTTTATACCATACAACTCAATAAATTCATTTCAAGGCATACATACATACAATACATACAAACCTGGAAGACAATACAAGTCATCCGTTATACTTACCGAATACTCACCGCATCACGGAGATACAAATTCTCCAATACATACAAAGGTCTTGTTAGCCTTATTACACACCCGGGTTAATCGGGTGTTCAATACTCTTTTACTCCGGGTCAATGACTTACAATAGTCAAGACCTATACAATACAATACTTACATTCTTACATACTTTACTTCCAGTTAAGTCGGTATGACCTCCGGGCAGGGAGTACTATCTCCCACCACCGGGCTTTAAGGTGGCCCACTAATCCAGGATGCTACCCATACAAGGGAATTGGTCCAAGGAAAAGATTATAGCCAGGATTCGGTTCCAACCTCTTGTGGTTCCTTATCCTCATGCGTGGCCGAAACTATATCGGGCTTCTACTCATTCCATTTTACTCATTACTCATGTTAGGAGTTAGGTTGTTAGGAATTAGTAGAAGTCCATTCTTACTTCCATACATACATAAAATACACAAGTACTCATACTTACACATACACCTCCTTTCCACTCATTCATTTCATGAATTATACAAACTAAATGTTCAAGAGCAATAAACAAGAACAATATAGTTCAAACACAATTATGTGCAATATAAATCCGATTCATGCATTATCTTGTTGGTGATCACATAAGCACACAAATCGGGGTAACCAAGTTAGGATACAGGGCATGAAGAAATCATACCGTACACCGTCGAATACGTACTACTGGTTCCTTTGGAGATCAACTATTTGATTCCTATACATGCATGAAGTAGTATGATCAATGATCTATTATTGATCTAACTTACTCCTTCATTGTTACTTTCAATGTATACTTGCTACTTTATTACTTTCCTACTTGGTTATAACACCATTCTTTTCTCATACTCTTATCTTTACTTTCTTACCTTTACTATTTCATTTATTATGTACTACTACATATACATGCATATAATATATAGGCATATATATGTATATATACATGTCCATATGATTGCTATAATCATATTATAAAAATACTCTTTTTTTTTTGAAGACTCGACCGGACTTGCAAGTCCGGTCGCAAGTCCGGTCCAAGTCAGTAGCTTGCATTACGGGAATTTTTCTGGCCGACCGGACTTGCATGTCCGGTCGCAAGTCCGGTCCATTCCAGTAGGTTTCATCGGGGAATTTTTTTGGTCCGACCGGACTTGCATGTCCGGTCGCAAGTCCGGTCGATTCCAGTAGCATTCTGCCGGAGAAATTTTCTGCTCGACCGGACTTGCAAGGCCGGTCGCAAGTCCGGTCGGCCCCAGTACTTCAGTTTAAAATCTGTTTTCAATTGCATTCTTTACCCATTGCTTCCCCAATCTTTACCAATACTTCCCCACATGATTTAGCACTAGTCAAACACTCTAAATCACCTAGGTTCATCCACCAAACTTGCTACTCAATCCTTACATTCACTTACCCATTTTTCCTAATTCTATTTCAACACTTATACTAGTTTCCTTACACTAATGCTACAGATTTTTGTTTCCTCTTCTTATGCTACAGATTTTTACTCGACTCTTATACTCCAACACTCCCTCAACTTATGCTATCTTAGCATCTCGAATACATTATTGCCACGAGTTCATCCCCTTAACATTCTTCTTTCAAAATCGGTTACAAACTACAAAACTCTCCATTTAAACTCTCTAACTACTTCCTCTTTTTACACAATCTAAGTCCTCTCATTTCTACCCAAAATTCGACATGGTTTCCCCTATATTTCTAACATTCTCCACACACTAATTCAGCTCACAAATTCATGTTCTCACAACCTGTTACACAATCCTCATTATACACATTTCAATACCACTACAACATCCATAAAATCCTGCACATACCCATTCAATACCCCATGTTTTCCCAAGCTTTTAAAACTCATTTAAATGCTTCAAAAACTGTTACATTCTTTTCTCCAATACATTTTTACATTACTACTACTCATACTCAATACATTACTCATTTCTACTACTCCAAAAACTGTTACAATACTACATACACTAGCTCAAGGTAAGTGCAATTACCTTGTCCTTGCTAGCTTTCTTTTTATCTTCCTTCCTCTTCCTTTGTTCTCGGTCCCAATGAGACTCAAACACACACAAGTGCTACAGCACACAATGCATACACAATACCATTAGCATTCATTTTATACTTAACCCTAGAATTTAGGTTTTAGGGTTTAGAAAGGAATGTTACCTTCCAATGAGTAGATTAAGTCCTTGACTAGCAAGAGAACAAAATTCCTAGCCCACAAGAGAAGCCAAATCGGCTGGAGCAAGAAGAACAAGACATTCAAAAACCGAAAGTTCTTAAAATGCCAATGAGAGCTAGAAACGATGGATTTTCGGAATTCTTTTTACCTCAAGATGATAAGGAGGTGAAGGTGCTTCTAATGGTGGACTTGAATCTTCAAATGGTGAACACCCATAAAATCGAAAGTGAAGCTCTTGGATTTTTGAAAGGATGAAAATGTTCTCCTTTGCAAGGGGATTCCAATGGTGTAATTTTTATTGGATTTGGAGAAGGTTTGAGTACTCAAAGAGATGAGAGAAGGAGAGAGTTAAGTGGGTTTCTTCATTTCTCCATGGCTGTCGCATGGAAGGAGAAAAATCAGAGAATAGAGAAGGAAGGGGAAGGGCAATACGTGAGAGAGGGCTGAGTGGTGAGGAGAGAGAATTGTTTTTGCTTTTTACTTATTGTTTTGTCTTGTAGTGTATTAGGTGAGTGAAGGGAGTGAGAGGGGCAATTGCCACCGGTCACACTGAAATACCCCGAACTTAAATATGGTGATTAAATTATTCTAATATGGTATTTATGGGCCTAATAGCGCCTAAGTAATTTTGGTAAGAAAAATAAATCCAAAAGAAATGAGTAAACGCTTTAAAAACGAAAAACGTTACAATAAGCGTTATACAACCATAGGAGGTACGAGACCTTGGTTAGAGTATTATAAGGATTCCTAAGGCTTATTAATGCCTAATTAGTATATGGGAATGATTCCCGAAGAAAGCGAATCCTTGAAACGGATTAAAAACACAAACGAATCCTAAAACGCGCTTTTCGAGGAAACCGAGAAAACGCGATTTCCAAACGGGTTAAAAAGACCCGTAATAATTATAAGTAATTAAATAGTCATTAATAAATATTAATGAAGGTCTAGAACCAATAAAATTAATTAAACGAGAAAATTCCGGAAAACGGGTTCCGGTTAGTGAATAGTGCAAAAACGGGTAACTGTGGGGTGTAAACTGTAATAAGCACAAACTAGTGTGTCCAATATTGTAAAAAGAAATTCAAAACCCATGTGGGTTCTGTGGGCTTCCGATTTTGGTCCCCCTCACACCTCTCTTTATTTCTCCTTTTACTCACAAAAGACAAAAGCAACAACAAATCAAAAAGTAACATATTTGCTCTCACACTCTCTCTCTCCCATTCTCATTTCCTCTTCTCACGTGTAGCAACCCTCTCTTTTCTCTGAAATTTTCCTTCCCCTTCTCCAAGCAAGCGACAGCCATGGGGGCTTGAGAAACCAACACAAATATTCACTTCTCTCCTCTCGTAAACCCCTCAAATCTCTTCCGAATCTCACAAAAATAACACCGTTGGAATCCTCTCTTCAAGGAGAGCCATCTCCACCTTTCAAAAGTTGAAAACAACCGATTTCGTTTTCATGGGTATTGCCATTTTCGGAGTCTAGAAGTCACCGGTTGAAGCCCCATTCTCCTCTTCATATACTAAGGTAAAGAAAGGACCAAACCACTCTTTGAGTTCCATCTGTTCATTTTTCTGTTGAAAAACCAAGAACCACGTGAGCTCCATTTCCTTGTCTTAGCCGTTTGGCACTGCAAGAGGAGGCATTGTCACTTTGGTAACTAGAACAAGGAGTAAAGAAAACAAACAAGGAAGAAGAGGAGAGCAAGAAGAAGGAAAGGAAGAGAAACAAAACAGAAGCAAGAACAAGGTAATGAAGTAACTCTGGTCAGATTGGTATAATGCGTACGTGTGTGTGGGCAAGTATACTGTTCAAGAAATGTAAACTTATTGAAACCATATAAGATAGATCGGCATAATGGGGTGGGTAGCATGAGTGAATTAGAATCTGACAAGAAAACAAAATGGATGAACTGCTGTGAATGCTGGTTGGAACTGATGCGTATATATATATAAACTGTCAAATGCATATGTATAAACTGATGCAGGTTGAAACCGATTTGATTTTTGGATGAGTTAGTATGAGGAGAATGTAAGATTATAGGGGAAACTATGGCAAATTTTACCCAGGAACTAGAGCACTTAGAGGCTCATAGTATTTGTGAAGAAGAAAGAAAAGAAACAGAAACAGCAGTAGCAGCTCGGTTGAGCTGCAACAGAACAAAAAAAAATTGATTTACAGAGAATGTGTAAGTTATCAGTTGAATGAGAGAATTGATTTTGGTGATGGAGTAAGGTAGGTTAGATGCTAAATAAACTGTAAAACATGCTAGAAACATGAGGGATTAAATGTGGAAGCCATGGGGAATCATTAGAGAAAGAAAGGAATGAAACAGAGCACGAACGGATTCACATTTCGTAGCAGACCAGAGATGGTCCGGGACCTAGGCCTTGTAAAAGGTCCCGGACCACACCTTGTAAATTAACCGAGAGATTACAAATGCATTATGGTCCGGGACTTACCTCTGGTATAAGTCCCGGACCACTATCCAAAATCAAACCGTAAGTTTTCCAAAACGTCTGGTCCGGGACTTACCCCATGTACAAAGTCCCGGACCATAATTAACTATCACCCGAGAAGAATTTTAAGTGGGCTGTAAGTTAAGGCTTTGTTTGGGGATGGTTGTATGAGTTGCTTAGGACTTAAGTAATCATAAATAAGAGTCATTAGGAGTATAAACAAGGTAGAATAAGAATGAGAAGTAAGAGAAGAGTAGAGATGAAATTGTATAAGTAAGAATTAGTAAGTATGTAAAGTGAACGGTAATGTTAGTATAAGATGATTAGTACCCAAGTAATGATGTTTAAGGGTCATTTATGGTATAAACAGGTATGAGGAGTAATTAAGGAAATTGCAAGTTTATAAACCTTAAGATAAACCGAACCAATGAGATAACGGGGTAAGTATGGGAGTAGAAATTCTTTACGTACCGTACGAGCATAGTATTAATGACATGTTTGAAACATTATCAGTGGAACAAGTGTGAACCAAGGAACGAGGGAACACATGGTAAAGCTAACTCCGGTGAAAGGTATGATTTTCTCATGCCCCGTATGCTAACCGAGTTACGTTGATTTGTATGCTGTATGCCGGCTAATCAAGACTAAAGCATGAAAACGGTTTATTGCCTTTCCTTGCATGTCTTGTTGTATGTTGCATGAGCTAACCTTTCTTGAATTGATTGTGTGGCTTACTTGGTGCGTAGATCGACTCATAGATGAGTCTTGTTTGTAGTGACTCGTAGTAAGAGTCTTATTGCGAACTAATGGAACAATAGCAACGCACTAAGCTATCGAAACGATAAACGAAAACGTAACCCAATGAACTCACTAGAATGTGAGAGAGTGTACGGGAGTGATAACCTCCCGATAACGGTAGAAGATTTGTAACGAATAATCCACAAATAATAAGTAGTGGAAGTATATAAGTACCCCATATTAAAGAAATTACTCTTGGTGCAAACATGAACCATAAGAGTAGTAAAGAATGACGAGGGATCTCCAACCCCTTAGCAATTAGTCGACCCATTATGAGAGGACCCGACTGGTGTAAGTAATGACCCGAACATGAGAGTATTCGATATGTTGGGGAAACCCTTAAACCTGAGAATACTAGACGGTAGTAATTCCCTAAGCTAGTGGAGGATATCAAGAGAGATACTTCTAGGCTAATCCATGAGATTGTAAGATACTCCATGAGAGGAGTGTTGGGAATCTGAGTAGTCCGATAGAAATGGACAAGTATATATTTGAGGAGCTAAGTGTATAGCCTTCGGATTGTAGGTCCGGTGGCGAGTCTGGTGTATGACTCCGCCCAGAGACCAAGTAATGGGTATTGAGTATTGCGTAAGTACGAGTATGTAATGAGTACCGAGTATTGAGTATGTATGAGTAAGTACTGAGTATTGAGTATAGAGTACGTATGAGTAAGTATTGAGTAATGAGTGCGTATGAGTAAATACAGAGTATTGAGCAGTGAGTATGTACAAGTATAGTAACGAGTATGGAGTAAAGAGTGTGTACGAGTAAGGGTATGAGCATGGAGTGAGGAGTACGTAAGAGTAAAGTAATGAGTAACAAGTAAGGAGCAGGTACGAGTAGAGTAATGAATATCGAACAACCCCGAAGTAGTAACGAGTAAGTAACTAATACGAACAGTCAACTATCGAACTGTCTTCCTTAGTAGATATTGAACCTTGTATGTGAATGTAAGTATTGATGAATGTATTGTGTAGTAATAGTATGTATGTATGCATGTAAAATGAACTCCATGTATATCCGACCCAAAGTAGTCGGCGTACCGCGGTTAGCACGCGGTATATGCGAATTTCATGCCAGCGTAAGCTGACCCCTCGGGGGACCGTTTTTAGTGTGCAGGTACCCGAAGCTGATCACCGTTCGAGAGAGTAGGACGGGACTGCTACGTAAGCATGGGTAGTTGTATAGTAGGGATTGGTACTTGTTGTAATGCGAATTTGGAAGCTTAAACTGTATCGGTAATTTAAGGATTTTAGTATGCTCGGTATAGTATGTATTGGAGTTGTAATTGGATTATGGATGAGTGTACAATGGGGAGTATTGTATTGTTAGAGTACTCGGTATGTTCAATTCATCAGACCGATAGTATGTAGTATTGTAACTCGCCTTGTTAGTCACGTGGGTGACTAACGGCATTGTACACCCGCCGTTGTGTAAGGAGTATCCGCTGCGAAAGTAAGTATTTGTACAGTAATGACGGTATTAGCGGTAGGGGTGTTACAAAAAGTGGTATCAGAGCGAAGTATCGCTCTGATGGATGAAATACCGAGTTTAGGAAAATACCGAGTTAGGAAGTAGAGACTTAGGGCTAAGGGTTGAGTGCTAGTGTGCGAGGACGCTAGATAGGAACTTCCGTATGAATCGGAAACCTACAACAACCATACCCCGCCCTCCGCAACCCACAGTATTAAGTCGGGAGAAGAACGCCAGAGAGATGGGAAGACCTCTCACACTCGGGTGACACCCGATCTGGCAGTTGCAAGTAAACCTTATTAGAAAAAGAACCTGTCTTGCGGTAGAGTCCAAGAACTGGAAGTCCCGAAGACGGTTTCCGTTAAATGACAAGGACCGCACTTAATGGCGGAGGAATGAAGATCATAAACACAAGGATGATGAAATTTATGGCACCATGGGGCGACATGCTTCGCAGTCGCGAGAACCATGTGTAGCCAGCAAGAAGAGAAGCACAACCGGGCAATGAAGCAAGGAAAATGGAGTAACAAGCCGAGACAAGAGAGTCTACGGACCGTAATCTTTGATGATACCAACAACGGTATACAAACCGACTAAGGAATTAGTCGAGGTTGGATTAATACCAAACCTACATGCCAAGAGGCAGTAACAACAGAACAACATAGTTCAGATAACTAAGAAAGAAATCATAACACATACACCTATAGGACCACAACCTGGTTCCTAAGGATAAGTCAAGTCTCGTTAACCACACTGAAGGTGTGAGACACCCGGATGGGCGACAATCATGTCAAATATACTGAGAAGCGACTCAGGAGATCGATCACCAAGATCAAAGATCAAAGGAAGATCTAATAAAACCACTAAATATGGATGGAAGCGATACCGTAACCGGTATACGTTAGCTGAAAAACAACCTACCCGCGCACTTGCCCAGGGCAAGTGCAGCAACTACAAGACGGTTGGAAGACTTTTAACAACCCGCAAATACCTGCTAAAGTACCGCTATGACGAAGGGAGCAAATATAGGGTCACCAATCCTAAGTATCTGAACAATGAAACCTTGGAAAGGCCTAACGGCCCGACCAGTGTATCAAGAACATTCCAGTCAGCAGGAAGCTGGACTTGGTCAGGACTTTAGACATGGCAATGCCATGAAGAATTACTTTTCACACCGAACTACTATTTCAAAACCCAATTTTTTTTCTTCAAAACCACAAACCTTCTTTTAAAACTTGGATTTTTAAAAACCAAACCGACGGAATTTCGGTGAGTATCATAGAATGATACAAGAAGAGTTGACAATAGAAAACTTCACCTAGGCGTGTGACGAACACTACGAGTGTACCCAAATATGGGATGTGGGACGACCGCACTCCGAAGGAGCTTGCGGGCCTGACAGATAGTTGGGTAAGTGGTAACGTGCCAAGAAGGTACCCCACGTATGTATACATGTAGTGTACGAAACACGGGAAGTAGTCAACTCCGTTCTACGGACCATAAGTAAATTCAAAACATAACAGTTAGATACCTCAAACGAGCAAAGG
This sequence comes from Limonium bicolor, assembly GCA_023374045.1. NCBI lineage: Eukaryota > Viridiplantae > Streptophyta > Magnoliopsida > Caryophyllales > Plumbaginaceae > Limonium > Limonium bicolor. The sequence goes on along the minus strand of CM041777.1, from coordinate 124,477,305 downwards.
AAACTCAGGTAAGCTTACAAGCTAAGGAGTCAGGAACCTAATAAAGGAGGATGAGTAAAAGTTTAAAGTGCGAGGAGCACTAACAACGGAAGAAAGACATTGGATATGTCTGGAAAATATTGAAGTAAAGTATGCTAACTGGAGGGAATACCCAGTCTAAGCATAGTAAGGCAAACGCCTAACATTAACACATCAGTGTTCAATGAACGGGGCAGAATTCCCAGAACAACTACCACAAACACACAGGTTGATGTTATAAGGCACCAGTAATACCGTTCAGCACCTGAAGGGATATCAAATCCGTTATAACACAAGGAAAAACGCCAATGGTCTACCCTAAGAACGGGAGACGTTATAACCCTCAACGGATAACCCAGATCCAGAACCGCAAGGCGGGATGACAACTGAACATACTCATCAACATCAATCAAATGCAATGGCATAATCAATAATACCCAGGAGCAATCCATAAAGGGTACCAAGTCAAAACAGTCGAACGAAATGTCGTGATAGGAACACCACAATTGGAACGAACGTACGGTTAGAACATCGAAGGGATCCCACTTGACAGGGGATACCCCAAATCAATAAATGGTATCAATCAATACCAGGATACAAAAAGGGTCTCCAACAAACGGAAGCGTGATGCGACGATCTTATTGTGGAGCCCAGTATCACCTCCAAGCCCAGCGATGGCTTACAGAGAAGTAACCATTTTGGAACGGCTTACGATGAGCAGAGCTCTAGGCAATATGGCTAGTATGCCACGAAACTGTTACAATACACAGTTCGACGGTTGCAAAACCCATTGTGAACCCTATGGAAAGCGGTCAAGGACGACACCAATAAAGTTTAATGACCAACAAGCAAGGATACCCCTCATAAATATGAGACCGCAAGAGCGGTGAACATATAGATCCCAAGAAGGGGATACCATCAGTAACTGCCGGGGAAATATATCCCTTTCAGAACTACTAATGTAGTTAAGCTTGAACATACAATTATTGCCAAGCAGCATAAAATAAGCTTCAACAGGAGCTGTTGACAACTAAGGAGTAACCGGTTCAACAAGAACTCGATATGTGGGAACATAAAGTATAAGTAAATGACGCTCAAGGAGCTCAGACGTATAAACACCAAACTATGATAAAATAGTGGAAATGCATGAGCTGAAGCTAGCACAGCGGATGCCATGTAAACCAATACTGCAGAATCAGTAAGAACATGGTGCGCAACAGGCGACCAATGTATGTGAATAATCACCCAATATGGAGTTGTTAATACAAGATGGTAGACAGACCGGGCGACAAGCCAGAAGTATGCACCAAATGATGAAGCACCACCTGAAGGAGTAACGATAGTCCTATTGCGATCTCATAAGAGAGTTACTACCAAGGGTTCACGCCTCTACACTCTGTAGGACTGAGTGTTTTGGTATTGCACTTGTGCAGTTAATGATCTAGTGGGATAGCTAGGAATATGGAAAAGTAAGTAGTAGTAAATTCTTCCTTTCACCAGTGAACATAGCATAAGCTAGCTAAGCAAAAGCTTAGGAACAAACCGTGCGGCCTAAGGCCAAAGAAGCACGAAGAGCGTGAAACACACCAACAATCACAAGACGTGAATTCCATTGGAAAAAAGTGAAAGGAGACTTAAGAAAGTCACAAGGACTGACGCATTGAGAATGCGAGGTCATAAAGGTAAAGAGCACTTGTAATGAACCAGAAAAACTGGCATAATTCAGAACCCACTGATAACAAAGGAAGCACTACAACTAAGTAGTAGCTTAACCTCAACCGACAATAAGTCGGAGGACCAAGTGAGTGATCACTATAATACACAACAGTATGTATATAAATTCCCAGAGAGCTGGTTATGAACCTAAAACTCATTGAGTTGTGCACGGTAAAAGAATACCACGTGTGATGGAATAAACCTTATTCCCACAATAAGAGGGATAAAAAGGTGATGTGTAACACATTAAAGGTAACGAGAAGGGCGAATAACCCAAGTTATCAGGGTCGCGCAGCAGAAGCTAGTGGGCCCAAAATCCTAAGGGAAATACAGCTAGTGAATAAATGGTTAATCGCCAATGCCTTAAAGCCATTTAGGCTAGAACCGAACACAGTTAAGAGTTGAATAACTCCAATGAACATTCTTGATGCGGGGACTACCAGTAACACGGTTAAGACCCTTTGATCAAGGAACATTGTAATAGACCGCATGGAAGCTGAACCACTCCAGGACGGCTGAATGCCTTCGACAAATATCCAATGTTGACACATGGTAGATTACGTGGGCGTAATCCCTTTTAAGGGGGGTAGAGCGAAAACCGCGAAATGTATGTTTTACGTGATAAGGGCGTAAACTACAATGCGCATAGCGCAAAAGTATTTGTTTTGATGATTGATACTTATGTTACATAAACATTTGTATTCACTCATCGTGTGTAATTATGGTTATTTGGGAAATAAGAATAGGAATGGAGTAGAGAAACCCCAGGGGAATGGAAACCCCGATTGGTAATAGTATGAGGAATGAGTATGTATGGGAGACTTGAGGAGTATAAATCGGTATGGAACCGATGTATGTAATGAGTATAAATCGGTATGAAACCGATGTATTTTATGAGTATAGATTGGAGTATTGTAAATTAATGGGATATTATCCATGAATTTCTTGAGTATAGTAGTTGGAGATGATGTAGTAACATTGGATGAGATGATTAGTAAGTAAGTAAGGGAATCATATGAATTGGAAAATGTATGTGTATGATTATGAGTAGCAAGATTAACAAGATAGAAAATGAAGTACTGTTTGACGAGCTGTCTGTTTGTATTGAGGTGGGAAGTGGAACTTGATTTGCTAGCGATCAAGGGAAGCCGAACACAAATTGGGGTGGAAGGATAATTCAACACCAATGCTGATCACATTGAGGTTGAAGGACTCTGGAAGCTCCCTAAGTGGCCACAATAAAACACTAGTAATAGGAATGATCATCATAAATTGAAATTGGGAGATGTATGCAAGTTTTCAAAATGAATTTCCAAAACTATTTGGTACAATGTTTTCTCCAAAATTGAGAATGAGGATCGGTTTTGAAACCGCTCCCACAGACGCTAGTGGATCTTCCATGCCTAGGCACGGGTATCCGGTCGAAACCATAGGAGGTGAAGCTAGTTCTGAGTCTGTGGAAGTGTAGAGTAGTTTGAAACCACTACACCGATTGTACGGTAACAGTGTGTGTTTTGTATTTTTCCAAAGGCACTGGGGCAGCGCAGTCCCGAGTAAGTATGAGTAAGTATGAGTAAAGTATGAGTAAGTAAGTATGAGTAAGTGCCTGAGGATCTCTATATGTGCAAATGAATTTGATCAGAACCAAAGGACCGTAGAGCCAGAAAGTGTAAGTGCTCAAGTCATGACGGCCGTGAACCAGAAAGCGTAAGTGTTCAAACGTGACCGGTACCTGAGGGATCGCTTGACATGGGAGGGGATGGTACCTCATTTATCTGCGGACGGACCCCATGGAAAGCTTGTAACGGATATTTTTGATTGCTATGCATGCAGTGACATGCTGTTTGGATGCGTAGTATGCATCATGTCAGACATTGGAGTTTGACAAATTATATGCAGAGGTTATAACCTTAGCATAGAGTATTTATATAAGTAACAGTATTAGACTCACCAACTTTGAGGGCAAAGTTCTTTAAGGGGGGTAGATTGAAATACCCCGAACTTAAATATGGTGATTAAATTATTCTAATATGGTATTTATGGGCCTAATAGCGCCTAAGTAATTTTGGTAAGAAAAATAAATCCAAAAGAAATGAGTAAACGCTTTAAAAACGAAAAACGTTACAATAAGCGTTATACAACCATAGGAGGTACGAGACCTTGGTTAGAGTATTATAAGGATTCCTAAGGCTTATTAATGCCTAATTAGTATATGGGAATGATTCCCGAAGAAAGCGAATCCTTGAAACGGATTAAAAACACAAACGAATCCTAAAACGCGCTTTTCGAGGAAACCGAGAAAACGCGATTTCCAAACGGGTTAAAAAGACCCGTATAATTATAAGTACTTAAATAGTCATTAATAAATATTAATGAAGGTCTAGAACCAATAAAATTAATTAAACGAGAAAATTCCGGAAAACGGGTTCCGGTTAGTGAATAGTGCAAAAACGGGTAACTGTGGGGTGTAAACTGTAATAAGCACAAACTAGTGTGTCCAATATTGTAAAAAGAAATTCAAAACCCATGTGGGTTCTGTGGGCTTCCGATTTTGGTCCCCCTCACACCTCTCTTTATTTCTCCTTTTACTCACAAAAGACAAAGCAACAACAAATCAAAAAAGTAACATATTTGCTCTCACACTCTCTCTCTCTCCCATTCTCATTTCCTCTTCTCACGTTAGCAACCCTCTCTTTTCTCTGAAATTTTCCTTCCCCTTCTCCAAGCAAGCGACAGCCATGGGGGCTTGAGAAACCAACACACATATTCACTTCTCTCCTCTCGTAAACCCCTCAAATCTCTTCCGAATCTCACAAAAATAACACACGTTGGAATCCTCTCTTCAAGGAGAGCATCTCCACCTTTCAAAAGTTGAAAACAACCGATTTCGTTTTCATGGGTATTGCCATTTTCGGAGTCTAGAAGTCACCGGTTGAAGCCCCATTCTCCTCTTCATATACTAAGGTAAAGAAAGGACCAAACCACTCTTTGAGTTCCATCTGTTCATTTTTCTGTTGAAAAACCAAGAACCACGTGAGCTCCATTTCCTTGTCTTAGCCGTTTGGCACTGCAAGAGGGAGGCATTGTCACTTTGGTAACTAGAACAAGGAGTAAAAAAACAAACAAGGAAGAAGAGGAGAGCAAGAAGAAGGAAAGGAAGAGAAACAAAACAGAAGCAAGAACAAGGTAATGAAGTAACTCTGGTCAGATTGGTATAATGCGTACGTGTGTGTGGGCAAGTATACTGTTCAAGAAATGTAAACTTATTGAAACCATATAAGATAGATCGGCATAATGGGTGGGTAGCATGAGTGAATTAGAATCTGACAAGAAACAAATGGATGAACTGCTTGAATGCTGGTTGGAACTGATGCGTATATATATATAAACTGTCAAATGCATATGTATAAACTGATGCAGGTTGAAACCGATTTGATTTTTGATGAGTTAGTATGAGGAGAATGTAAGATTATAGGGGAAACTATGGCAAATTTTACCCAGGAACTAGAGCACTTAGAGGCTCATAGTATTTGTGAAGAAGAAAGAAAAGAAACAGAAACAGCAGTAGCACTCGTTGAGCTGCAACAGAACAAAAAAAATTGATTTACAGAGAATGTGTAAGTTATCAGTTGAATGAGAGAATTGATTTTGGTGATGGAGTAAGGTAGGTTAGATGCTAAATAAACTGTAAAACATGCTAGAAATGAGGGATTAAATGTGGAAGCCATGGGGAATCATTAGAGAAAAAGGAATGAAACAGAGCACGAACGGATTCACATTTCGTAGCAACCAGAGATGGTCCGGGACCTAGGCCTTGTAAAAGGTCCCGGACCACACCTTGTAAATTAACCGAGAGATTACAAATGCATTATGGTCCGGGACTTACCTCTGGTATAAGTCCCGGACCACTATCCAAAATCAAACCGTAAGTTTTCCAAAACGTCTGGTCCGGGACTTACCCCATGTACAAGGTCCCGGACCATAATTAACTATCACCCGAGAAGAATTTTAAGTGGGCTGTAAGTTAAGGCTTTGTTTGGGGATGGTTGTATGAGTTGCTTAGGACTTAAGTAATCATAATAAGATCATTAGGAGTATAAACAAGGTAGAATAAGATGAGAAGTAAGAGAAGAGTAGAGATGAAATGTATAAGTAAGAATTAGTAAGTATTAAAGTGAACGGTAATGTTAGTATAAGATAATTAGTACCCAAGTAATGATGTTTAAGGGTCATTTATGGTAAAACAGGTATGAGGAGTATTAAGGAAATTGCAAGTTATAAACCTTAAGATAAACCGAACCAATGAGATAACGGGGTAAGTATGGGAGTAGAAATTCTTTACGTACCGTACGAGCATAGTATTAATGACATGTTTGAAACATTATCAGTGGAACAATGTGAACCAAGGAACGAGGGACACATGGTAAAGCTAACTCCGGTGAAAGGTATGATTTTCTCATGCCCCGTATGCTAACCGAGTTACGTTGATTTGTATGCTGTATGCCGCTAATCAAGACTAAAGCATGAAAACGGTTTATTGCCTTTCCTTGCATGTCCTTGTTGTATGTTGCATGCTAACCTTTCTTGAATTGATTGTGTGGCTTACTTGGTGCGTAGATCGACTCATAGATGAGTCTTGTTTGTAGTGACTCGTAGTAAGAGTCTTATTGCGAACTAATGGAACAATAGCAACGCACTAAGCTATCGAAACGATAAACGAAACGTAACCCAATGAACTCACTAGAATGTGAGAGTGTACGGGAGTGATAACCTCCCGATAACGGTAGAAGATTTGTAACGAATAATCCACAAATAATAAGTAGTGGAAGTATATAAGTACCCCATATTAAAGAAATTACTCTTGGTGCAAACATGAACCATAAGAGTAGTAAAGAATGACGAGGGATCTCCAACCCCTTAGCAATTAGTCGACCCATTATGAGAGGACCCGACTGGTGTAAGTAATGACCCGAACATGAGAGTATTCGATATGTTGGGGAAACCCTTAAACCTGAGAATACTAGACGGTAGTAATTCCCTAAGCTAGTGGAGGATATCAAGAGAGATACTTCTAGGCTAATCCATGAGATTGTAAGATACTCCATGAGAGGAGTGTTGGGAATCTGAGTAGTCCGATAGAAATGGACAAGTATATATTTGAGGAGCTAAGTGTATAGCCTTCGGATTGTAGGTCCGGTGGCGAGTCTGGTGTATGACTCCGCCCAGAGACCAAGTAATGGTATTGAGTATTGCGTAAGTACGAGTATGTAATGAGTACCGAGTATTGAGTATGTATGAGTAAGTACTGAGTATTGAGTATAGAGTACGTATGAGTAAGTATTGAGTAATGAGTGCGTATGTAAATACAGAGTATTGAGCAGTGAGTATGTACAAGTATACGAGTATGGAGTAAAGGTGTGTACGAGTAAGGGTATGAGCATGGAGTGAGGAGTACGTAAGAGTAAAGTAATGAGTAACAAGTAAGGAGCAGGTACGAGTAGAGTAATGAATATCGAATAACCCCGAAGTAGTAACGAGTAAGTAACTAATACGAACGTCAACTATCGAACTGTCTTCCTTAGTAGATATTGAACCTTGTATGTGAATGTATGTATTGATGAATGTATTGTGTAGTAATAGTATGTATGTATGCATGTAAAATGAACTCCATGTATATTCGACCCAAGTAGTCGATGTACCGCGGTTAGCACGCGGTATATGCGAAAGTCATATTCAGCGCAAGCTGACCCCTCGGGGGACCGTTTTTAGTGTGCAGGTACCCGAAGCTGTCCACCGTTCGAGAGAGTAGGACGGGACTACTACGTAAGCATGGGTAGTTGTATAGTAGGGATTGGTACTTGTAATGTAATGCGTATGTGGAAGCTTAAACTGTATCGGTAATTTAAGGATTGTAGTATACTCGGTATAGTATTGTATTGGAGTTGTAATTGTTATGGTTGAGTATGTTGGGAAGTATTGTATTGTGAGTACTCGGTATGTTCATTCATCATCGGTAGTATGTAGTATGTAGCTAGCCTTGTTAGTCACGTGGGTGACTAGCGGCATTGTACACCCGCCGTTGAGTATGTATTATCCGCTGCGAAGGTAAGTAATTGTACAGTAATGACGGTATTAGCGGTAGGGGTGTTACAAAAAGTGGTATCAGAGCGAAGTATCGCTCTGATGGATGAAATACCGAGTTTAGGAAATACCGAGTTAGGAAGTAGAGACTTAGGGCTAAGGGTTGAGTGCTAGTGTGCGAGGACGCTAGATAGGAACTTCCGTATGAATCGGAAACCTACAACAACCATACCCCGCCCTCCGCAACCCACAGTATTAAGTCGGGAGAAGAACGCCAGAGAGATGGGAAACCTCTCACACTCGGGTGACACCCGATCTGGCAGTTGCAAGTAAACCTTATTAGAAAAAAACCTGTCTTGCGGTAGAGTCCAAGAACTGGAAGTCCCGAAGACGGTTTCCGTTAAATGACAAGGACCGCACTTAATGGCGGAGGAATGAAGATCATAAACACAATGATGAAATTTATGGCACCATGGGGCGACATGCTTCGCAGTCGCGAGAACCATGTGTAGCCAGCAAGAAGAGAAGCACAACCGGCAATGAAGCAAGGAAAATGGAGTAACAAGCCGAGACAAGAGAGTCTACGGACCGTAATCTTTGATGATACCAACAACGGTATACAAACCGACTAAGGAATTAGTCGAGGTTGGATTAATACCAAACCTACATGCCAAGAGGCAGTAACAACAGAACAACATAGTTCAGATAACTATGAAAGAAATCATAACACATACACTTATAGGACCACAACATGGTTCCTAAGGACAAGTCAAGTCTCGTTAACCACACTGAAGGTGTGAGACACCCGGATGGGCGACAATCATGTCAAATATACTGGGAAGCGACTCAAGAGATCGATCACCAAGATCAAAGATCAAAGGAAGATCTAATAAACCACTAAATATGGATGGAAGCGATACCGTAACCGGTATACGTTAACTGAAAAACAACCTACCCGCGCACTTGCCCAGGGCAAGTGCAGCAACTACAAGACGGTTGGAAGACTTTTAACAACCCGCAAATACCTGCTAAAATACCGCTATGACGAAAGGAGCAAATATAGGATCACCAATCCTAAGTATCTGAATAATGAAACCTTGGAAGGCCTAACGGCCCGACCATTGTATAAGAGTATACCGGTCAGCAAAGCTGAACTTGGTCAGGACCTCAACATGGCAACGCCATGAAGAATTCTTTTCACACGACCGAACTTTTTCAAAACCCAAATTTTTCTTCAAAACCACAAACCTTCTTTTAAAACTTGGATTTTTAAAACCAAACTACGGAATTTCGGTGAGTATCATAGAATGATACAAGAGGAGTTGACAATAAAGAATACTTCACCTAGGCGTGTGACGAACACTACTAGTGTACCCAAATACGGGATGTGGGACGACCGCACTCCGAAGGAGCTTGCGGGCCTGACAGATAGTTGGGTAAGTGGTAACGTGCCAAGAAGGTACCCCACGTATGTATACATGTAGTGTACGAAACACGGGAAGTAGTCAACTCCGTTCTACGGACCATAAGTAAATTCAAAACATAACAGTTAGATACCTCAAACGAGCAAAGGAAACTCAGGTAAGCTTACAAGCTAAGGAGTCAGGAACCTAATAAAGGAGGATGATAAAGTTTAAAGTGCGAGCACTAACAACGGAATAAAGACATTGGATATGTCTGGAAATATTGAAGTAAAGTATGCTAACTGGAGGGAATACCCAGTCTAAGCATAGTAAGGCAAACGCCTAACATTAACACATCAGTGTTCAATGAACGGGGCAGAATTCCCAGAACAACTACCACAACACACAGGTTGATGTTATAAGGCACCAGTAATACCGTTCAGCACCTGAAGGGATATCAAATCCGTTATAACACAAGGAAAAACGCCAATGGTCTACCCTAAGAACGGGAGACGTTATAACCCTCAACGGATAACCCAGATCCAGAACCGCAAGGCGGGATGACAACTGAACATACTCATCAACATCAATCAAATGCAATGGCATAATCAATAATACCCAGGAGCAATCCATAAAGGGTACCAAGTCAAAACAGTCGAACGAAATGTCGTGATAGGAACACCACAATTGGAACGAACGTACGGTTAGAACATCGAAGGGATCCCACTTGACAGGGGATACCCCAAATCAATAAATGGTATCAATCAATACCAGGATACAAAAAGGGTCTCCAACAAACGGAAGCGTGATGCGACGATCTTATTGTGGAGCCCAGTATCACCTCCAAGCCCAGCGATGGCTTACAGAGAAGTAACCATTTTGGAACGGCTTACGATGAGCAGAGCTCTAGGCAATATGGCTAGTATGCCATGAAACTGCTACAATACACAGTTCGACGGTTGCAAAACCCATTGTGAACCCTATGGAAAGCGGTCAAGGACGACACCAATAAAGTTTAATGACCAACAAGCAGGGATACCCCTCATAAATATGAGACCGCAAGAGCGGTGAACATATGGATCCCAAGAAGGGGATACCATCAGTAACTGCCGGGAAATATATCCCTTTCAGAACTACTAATGTAGTTAAGCTTGAACATACAATTATTGCCAAGCAGCATAAAATAAGCTTCAACAGGAGCTGTTGACAACTAAGGAGTAACCGGTTCAACAAGAACTCGATATGTGGGAACATAAAGTATAAGTAAATGACGCTCAAGGAGCTCAGACGTATAAACACCAAACTATGATATAAATAGTGGAAATGCATGAGCTGAAGCTAGCACAGCGGATGCCATGTAAACCAATACTGCAGAATCAGTAAGAACATGGTGCGCAACAGGCGACCAATGTATGTGAATAATCACCCAATACTGTGGAGTTGTTAATACAAGATGGTAGACAGACCGGGCGACAAGCCAGAAGTATGCACCAAATGATGAAGCACCACCTGAAGGAGTAACGATTAGTCCTATTGCGATCTCATAAGAGAGTTACTACCAAGGGTTCACGCCTCTACACTCTGTAGGACTGAGTGTTTTGGTATTGCACTTGTGCAGTTAATGATCTAGTGGGATAGCTAGGAATATGGAAAATGTAAGTAGTAGTAAATTCTTCCTTTCACCAGTGAACATAGCATAAGCTAGCTAAGCAAAAGCTTAGGAACAAACCGTGCGGCCTAAGGCCAAAGAAGCACGAAGAGCGTGAAACACACCAACAATCACAAGACGTGAATTCCATTGGAATAAAAGTGAAAGGAGACTTAAGAAAGTCACAAGGACTGACGCATTGAGAATGCGAGGTCATAAAGGTAAAGAGCACTTGTAATGAACCAGAAAAACTGGCATAATTCAGAACCCACTGATAACAAAGGAAGCACTACAACTAAGTAGTAGCTTAACCTCAACCGACAATAAGTCGGAGGACCAAGTGAGTGATCACTATAAACAAACAGTATGTATATAAATTCCCAGAGAGCTGGTTATGAACCTAAAACTCATTGAGTTGTGCACGGTAAAAGAATACCACTGTGATGGAATAAACCTTATTCCCACAATAAGAGGGATAAAAAGGTGATGTGTAACACATTAAAGGTAACGAGAAGGGCGAATAACCCAAGTTATCAGGGTCGCGCAGCAGAAGCTAGTGGGCCCAAATCCTAAGGGAAATACAGCTAGTGAATAAATGGTTAATCGCCAATGCCTTAAAGCCATTTAGGCTAGAACCGAACACGGTTAAGAGTTGAATAACTCCAATGAACATTCTTGATGCGGGGACTACCAGTAACACGGTTAAGACCCTTTGATCAAGGAACATTGTATAATAGACCGCATGGAAGCTGAACCACTCCATGACGGCTGAATGCCTTCGACCAATATCCAATGTTGACACATGGTAGATTACGTGGGCGTAATCCCTTTTAAGGGGGGTAGAGCGAAAACCGCGAAATGTATGTTTTACGTGATAAGGGCGTAAACTACAATGCGCATAGCGCAAAAGTATTTGTTTTGATGATTGATACTTATGTTACATAAACATTTGTATTCACTCATCGTGTAATTATGGTTATTTGGGAAATAAGAATAGGAATGGAGTGAGAACCCCAGGGGAATGGAAACCCGATTGGTAATAGTATGAGATATATATGTATGGAGACTTGAGGAGTATAAATCGGTATGGACCGATGTATGTATGAGTACAATCGTATGAAACCGATGTATTTTATAGATATAGATTGGAGTATTGTAAATTAATGGGTATTATCCATGAATTTCTTGAGTATAGTAGTTGGAGATGATGTAGTAACATTGGATGAGATGATTAGTAAGTAAGTAAGGGAATCATATGAATTGGAAAATGTATGTGTATGATTATAGAGTACAAGATTAACAAGATAGAAAATGAAGTACTGTTTGACGAGCTGTCTGTTTGTATTGAGGTGGGAAGTGGAACTTGATTTGCTAGCGATCAAGGGAAGCCGAACACAATTGGGGTGGAAGGATAATTCAACACCAATGCTGATCACATTGAGGTTGAAGGACTCTGGAAGCTCCCCTAAGTGGCCACAATAATAACACTAGTAATAGGAATGATCATCATAAATTGAAATTGGGAGATGTATGAAAGTTTTCAAAATGAATTTCCAAAACTATTTTGGTACAATGTTTTCTCCAAAATTGAGAATGAGGATCGGTTTTTGAAACCGCTCCCACAGACGCTAGTGGATCTTCCATGCCTAGGCACGGGTATCCGGTCGAACCATAGGAGGTGAAGCTAGTTCTGAGTCTGTGGAAGTGTAGAGTAGTTTGAAACCACTACACCGATTGTACGGTAACAGTGTGTGTTTTGTATTTTTCCAAAGGCACTGGGGCAAGCGCAGTCCCGAGTAAGTATGAGTAAGTATGAGTAAAGTATGAGTAAGTAAGTATGAGTAAGTGCCTGAGGATCTCTATATGTGCAAATGAATTTGATCAGAACCAAAGGACCGTAGAGCCAGAAAGTGTAAGTGCTCAAGTCATGACGGCCGTGAACCAGAAAGCGTAAGTGTTCAAACGTGACCGGTACCTGAGGATCGCTTGACATGGGAGGGGATGGTACCTCATTTATCTGCGGACGGACCCCTGGAAAGCTTGTAACGGATATTTTTGATTGCTATGCATGCAGTGACATGCTGTTTGGATGCGTAGTATGCATCATGTCGGACACTTGGAGTTTGACAAGGTATATGTAGAGGTCATGACCTTAGCATAGAGTATTTAAACAAGTAACAGTATTAGATTCACCAACTTTGAGGGCAAAGTTCTTTAAGGGGGTAGATTGAAATACCCCAACTTAAATATGGTGATTAAATTATTTTAATATAGTATTTAAGGGCCTAATAGCGCCTAAGTAATTTCGGTGAAGAAAATAAATCCAAAGAAATGAGTAAACGCTTTAAAAACGAAAAACGTTACAATAAGCGTTATATAACCAAAGGAGGTACGAGACCTCGGTTAGAGTATTATAAGGATTCCTAAGGCTTATTAAGGCCTAATTAGTATATGGGAATGATTCCCGAAGAAAGCGAATCCTTGAAACGGATTAAAAACACAAACGAATCCTAAAACGCTTTTCGAGGAAACCGAGAAAACGCGATTTCCAAACGGGTTAAATAGACCCGTAATATTTATAAGTAATTAAATAGTCATTAATAAATATTAATGAAGGTCTAGAACCAATAAAATTAATTAAACGAGGAAATTCCGGAAGACGGGTTCCGGTTAGTGAATAGTGCAAAAACGGGTAACTGTGGGGTGTAAACTGTAATAAGCACAAACTAGTGTGTCCAATATTGTAAAAGAAATTCAAAACCCATGTGGGTTCTGTGGGCTTCCGATTTTGGTCCCCCTCACACCTCTCTTTATTTCTCCTTTTACTCACAAAAGACAAAAGCAACAACAAATAAAAAAGTAACATATTTGCTCTCACACTCTCTCTCTCTCCCATTCTCATTTCCTCTTCTCACGTGTAGCAACCCTCTCTTTTCTCTGAAATTTTCCTTCCCCTTCTCCAAGCAAGCGACAGCCATGGGGGCTTGAGAAACCAACACAAATATTCACTTCTCTCCTCTCGTAAACCCCTCAAATCTCTTCCGAATCTCACAAAAATAACACCGTTGGAATCCTCTCTTCAAGGAGAGCCATCTCCACCTTTCAAAAGTTGAAAACAACCGATTTCGTTTTCATGGGTATTGCCATTTTCGGAGTCTAGAAGTCACCGGTTGAAGCCCCATTCTCCTCTTCATATACTAAGGTAAAGAAAGGACCAAACCACTCTTTGAGTTCCATCTGTTCATTTTTCTGTTGAAAAACCAAGAACCACGTGAGCTCCATTTCCTTGTCTTAGCCGTTTGGCACTGCAAGAGGGAGGCATTGTCACTTTGGTAACTAGAACAAGGAGTAAAGAAAACAAACAAGGAAGAAGAGGAGAGCAAGAAGAAGGAAAGGAAGAGAAACAAAACAGAAGCAAGAACAAGGTAATGAAGTAACTCTGGTCAGATTGGTATAATGCGTACGTGTGTGTGGGCAAGTATACTGTTCAAGAAATGTAAACTTATTGAAACCATATAAGATAGATCGGCATAATGGGGTGGGTAGCATGAGTGAATTAGAATCTGACAAGAAAACAAAATGGATGAACTGCTGTGAATGCTGGTTGGAACTGATGCGTATATATATTAAACTGTCAAATGCATATGTATAAACTGATGCAGGTTGAAACCGATTTGATTTTTGGATGAGTTAGTATGAGGAGAATGTAAGATTATAGGGGAAACTATGGCAAATTTTACCCAGGAACTAGAGCACTTAGAGGCTCATAGTATTTGTGAAGAAGAAAAAAGAAACAGAAACAGCAGTAGCAGCTCGGTTGAGCTGCAACAGAACAAAAAAAATTGATTTACAGAGAATGTGTAAGTTATCAGTTGAATGAGAGAATTGATTTGGTGATGGAGTAAGGTAGGTTAGATGCTAAATAAACTGTAAAACATGCTAGAAACATGAGGGATTAATGTGGAAGCCATGGGGAATCATTAGAGAAAGAAAGGAATGAAACAGAGCACGAACGGATTCACATTTCGTAGCAGACCAGAGATGGTCCGGGACCTAGGCCTTGTAAAAGGTCCCGGACCACACCTTGTAAATTAACCGAGAGATTACAAATGCATTATGGTCCCGGGACTTACCTCTGGTATAAGTCCCGGACCACTATCCAAAATCAAACCGTAAGTTTTCCAAAACGTCTGGTCCGGGACTTACCCCATGTACAAGGTCCCGGACCATAATTAACTATCACCCGAGAAGAATTTTAAGTGGGCTGTAAGTTAAGGCTTTGTTTGGGGATGGTTGTATGAGTTGCTTAGGACTTAAGTAATCATAAATAAGAGTCATTAGGAGTATAACAAGGTAGAATAAGAATGAGAAGTAAGAGAAGAGTAGAGATGAAATTGTATAAGTAAGAATTAGTAAGTATGTAAAGTGAACGGTAATGTTAGTATAAGATAATTAGTACCTAAGTAATGATGTTTAAGGGTCATTTATGGTATAAACAGGTATGAGGAGTAATTAAGGAAATTGCAAGTTTATAAACCTTAAGATAAACCGAACCAATGAGATAACGGGGTAAGTATGGGAGTAGTAATTCTTTACGTACCATACGAGCATAGTATTAATGACATGTTTGAAACATTATCAGTGGAACAAGTGTGAACCAAGGAACGAGGGAACACATGGTAAAGCTAACTCCGGTGAAAGGTATGATTTTCTCATGCCCCGTATGCTAACCGAGTTACGTTGATTTGTATGCTGTATGCCGACTAATCAAGACTAAAGCATGAAAACGGTTTATTGCCTTTCCTTGCATGCTTGTTGTATGTTGCATGAGCTAACCTTTCTTGAATTGATTGTGTGGCTTACTTGGTGCGTAGATCGACTCATAGATGAGTCTTGTTTGTAGTGACTCGTAGTAAGAGTCTTATTGCGAACTAATGGAACAATAGCAACGCACTAAGCTATCGAAACGATAAACGAAAACGTAACCCAATGAACTCACTAGAATGTGAGAGAGTGTACGGGAGTGATAACCTCCCGATAACGGTAGAAGATTTGTAACGAATAATCCACAAATAATAAGTAGTGGAAGTATATAAGTACCCCATATTAAAGAAATTACTCTTGGTGCAAACATGAACCATAAGAGTAGTAAAGAATGACGAGGGATCTCCAACCCCTTAGCAATTAGTCGACCCATTATGAGAGGACCCGACTGGTGTAAGTAATGACCCGAACATGAGAGTATTCGATATGTTGGGGAAACCCTTAAACCTGAGAATACTAGACGGTAGTAATTCCCTAAGCTAGTGGAGGATATCAAGAGAGATACTTCTAGGCTAATCCATGAGATTGTAAGATACTCCATGAGAGGAGTGTGGGAATCTGAGTAGTCCGATAAATGGACAAGTATATATTGAGGAGCTAAGTGTATAGCCTTCGGATTGTAGGTCCGGTGGCGAGTCTGGTGTATGACTCCGCCCAGAGACCAAGTAATGGGTATTGAGTATTGCGTAAGTACGAGTATGTAATGAGTACCGAGTATTGAGTATGTATGAGTAGTACTGAGTATTGAGTATAGAGTACGTATGAGTAAGTATTGAGTAATGAGTGCGTATGAGTAATACAGAGTATTGAGCAGTGAGTATGTACAAGTATAATAACGAGTATGGAGTAAAGAGTGTACGAGTAAGGGTATGAGCATGGAGTGAGGAGTACGTAAGAGTAAAGTAATGAGTAACAAGTAAGGAGCAGGTACGAGTAGAGTAATGAATATCGAATAACCCCGAAGTAGTAACGAGTAAGTAACTAATACGAACGGTCAACTATCGAACTGTCTTCCTTAGTAGATATTGAACCTTGTATGTGAATGTATGTATTGATGAATGTATTGTGTAGTAATAGTATGTATGTATGCATGTAAAATGAACTCCATGTATATTCGACCCAAAGTAGTCGATGTACCGCGGTTAGCACGCGGTATATGCGAAAGTCATATTCAGCGCAAGCTGACCCCTTCGGGGGACCGTTTTTAGTGTGCAGGTACCCGAAGCTGTCCACCGTTCGAGAGAGTAGGACGGGGACTACTACGTAAGCATGGGTAGTTGTATAGTAGGGATTGGTACTTGTAATGTAACGCGTATGTGGAAGCTTAAACTGTATCGGTAATTTAAGGATTGTAGTATACTCGGTATAGTATTGTATTGGAGTTGTAATTGTATTATGGTTGAGTATGCTATGGGAAGTATTGTATTGAGTAGAGTACTCGGTATGTTCAATTCATCAGACCGGTAGTATGTAGTAGTGTAGCTAGCCTTGTTAGTCACGTGGGTGACTAGCGGCATTGTACACCCGCCGTTGAGTATGTATTATCCGCTGCGAAGGTAAGTAATTGTACAGTAATGACGGTATTAGCGGTAGGGGTGTTACAGTCTATTTCAATATGCTTCGTCCTCTCGTGAAGAACGGGATTGTGAGAGATGTAGACGGCGGATTTATTGTCGCATTTTATCGGTATGTGAGTGATGTCGTCGACGCCAAGCTCACTGAGAAGACGGGATAGCCAAGCCAATTCGGTGGTGACACGTCGGAGAGCTCGGTATTCGGCTTCAGCGGAGGAAAGAGAGACGGAGGCTTGTTTCTTGGATTTCCAGGAAATGGGAGATCCGCCGAATAAGATGTAGTAGCCACTAATGGACCTGCGAGAAATGGGACAAGAAGCCCAATCAGAATCGCAGTAGGCTAAAAGAGAAAAATCAGAGTTATTATTTAAAAAATGCCATAACCGAGCGTCCCTTTGATGTATTGGAGAACGTGGATGGCGGCGTCCCAATGGTGTTGACAAGGTTTTGGTTGAATTGGCTTAGAAGCTGAACACTGAAGTTGAGATCCGGTCGAGTGTTGATGAGGTAATTCAGCTTGCCAATTAGACGACGGTATTCGGTAGCATCAGGGAGAAGGGGACCGTCATTTAAGTGAAGCTTGGTGCCGGGAGAGAGAGGACTAGCAACGGACCGCTTGGAAGTGATTTGGTAGTCCGTGAGAAGATCGGTGGCAAATCTGGTTTGTGTTATGCCGACTCCATGGGAAGTGTAATGAAACTCGAGCCCAAGGAAGTATGTAAGATTGCCAAGGTCTTTAATCTTGAAAGCATCGTGTAGGGTGTTCTTGACTTGAAGTATCTTTGCATCATCATTTCCACATAGAACAATATCATCGACATAAACTCCAAGGAAGAGAATGGAATTGCCATGGCCCCATTTGAACAAGGAATGATCATTATCTGAAAGAATAAAACCAAGGTTAGTGAGGCTAGTAGAAAGTTTTGCATACCACTGGCGAGAAGCCTGTTTCAAGCCATATAGAGATTTTTGAAGCTTGCACACAAAACCGTTGGGGGCATTTAAACCATCTGGGATTTTCATGTAGATCTCTTCGTGAAGATCACCATGAATGAACGCATTGTTGATGTCGAGCTGATGAATGATCCAACGTCGTTTCATAGCGATGCTTACTAAAGTTCGAATAGTTGTCATTTTGACAACCGGAGAGAAGGTTTCATGAAAATCCACTCCTTCCTTTTGTGTGAACCCACGGACGACCAAACGGGCTTTATATCGATCAATGGATCCATCGGCCTTGTGCTTGGTGCGATATACCCATTTGCAAGAGATGCATCTTTTTCCTTTGGGTATTTTAACAAGAGTCCAAGTTTTGTTTTCTTCAAGGCTTGGAGCTCATAGTCCATTGCTTTTCTCCACTCCGGATGTTGGACAGCAACACGATAAGAAGAGGGCTCAAGGGGACATTGAACTTGGACCTGAGAGCACATAACCTGAGAAGGAATGAAATCAGTAAGAGTATTTAAAGAAGGTAACAAAACGGGTCTGGAGTGTTCAAGTCTAGTGGACAAAATTTGAGTGAAAGTGTCGCTTCCAACTTGATTACACTCGTAATCTGCAAGATGAGCTGGAGGTTGTTTTGGTCTCGTGGAACGGCGCAGGTCTGTAGGCCCAGAAGGATTTGGGGTGTTGTCATGATTCGGTTCTGTGTCGTGGGCTTCTTCAGTGACATGGGCCTGCTCCGTGTCAAGAGAAGGAGAGAAAGAATCATTTTCAACGAGTTGGGTTTCGGACAAAGGAAGGGAAGAAGAATTGTTATTGTCAGTGGACTCCAGAGTGATGTCATCAGAATCTTCAAAATTAGTGTCGGGACGGAAGTCGACCAAAGTTTCGGACATCTCTTGTTGTGGGCCAGGCCCACCCTTATTCTTTTCGTAAAGAAAAATATCATCCTCGTCTTCGTTGGCGGCAATAGGAAAAGACGGAGAATTGCTTTGGGCCGATTCATTAGACTGAGAGATCGATCCTGCAAAGGAAAAATCTCTTCAAAGAAAGTTACGTCACGACTGGTGATGACTCTGTTATCTTCCAGAATCAGGATTCGGTGCCCCTTCTTGCATAGGCCTGGTCCAAGATAAACCCCTTTGAGCCCACGCTGATCGAATTTGCTCCGATTAACTATCGGCCCAGTATGATAAACAAGTGAACCGAAAGTCTTGATGCTGCTCAAATTAGGAGGGGCACCATACAAAAATTCATAGGGAGATAATCCATTTAGAGTGGAAGAAGGTAATCTATTAATAAGGAATGTTGCCATGAGAATACTTTCACCCCAATATGTAATATCAAGACCCGATTGAAAAAATAAAGCGCGAGCAGTTTCGAGCAAATAACGATGTTTTCTTTCAACCACCCCGTTTTGTTGGGGGGTATAGACGCATGTGGTTTGATGTATGATTCCTTTCTCATGAAAAAAATCTTGTAAAACTCTAGATAATCCCAATTCATAAGCATTATCAGACCGGACAATTTTTACAAACTTATTAAATTGTCTTTCAATCATGCATATGAAATTTTGGATATGTTGAGACGCTTCAGATTTAGATTTCATGAGAAGAACCCAAGTGCATCTACTTGCATCGTCGACAATAGTTAAGAAATACCTACTACCGTCATGATTTATAGTGGAGCAAGGACCCCAAGTATCCACATGAATGAGATCAAAACAGTGCTTAGATTTATTATCGGAATGTGAAAAAGGCAACCTATGGCCCTTGGCCTTGAAACATATATCACATACAAAGTTATCAGTAATCTCATGCCTTTTTATCAGACCCATATGTACCATTTTGTTTAACGGAGGGTGACCCAATCTTCTATGCAATGTCATAACCCGAGAGTTGCAAGAATGAACAATATGTTTATCATTACAATCATCAAACAAAACACGCAGAAGATTGACATCCAAAAAATACAGCCCATCTCTTCGGTATCCAATTGGCCTTTTATTCATCCAAGTACGGGCCTGCAAATAGCAGGCATTAGAATCAAAGGAAATCACACAATCTCTTTGTTGAACCAGCCTACTAACAGAGACGAGGGATAGTTTAAAATTTGGGACATGCAAAACATTTTCCAAACTGAAACCATTAGTAAGCAGAGCAGTTCCCATCACACTAATAGTCTCAACATCTCCATTAGGCAAGGCAACATAACTGACATTAGATTTCCGTTTTCTATCAACAAGAAGAGATTCATTCCCAACTAAGTGCTCACTAGCACCAGAATCCAGAAGCCATTCATTATCAGGACAATTATGAAATGAACTACTACATTTAGAAAACACGGTACCTGCAAATTGGGATTCTCTCTCAAAGCCAATAACATTGTTGCTCGTTGCTCCTTTATCAGACAATTTACCTGTCTGTTCAAGCAAACTACAGAGTTTAGTAAGCTTGTCAATATTAGCAACAGAGAGAGTCTTCATACCTTCTGCCTTTTTACCAGCAAAGTTTGCAGTGGAATTGTTCTTGGATCCCTTCCACCAGTCGGGATAGCCGCAAAGTTCGAAACAACCACTTTTGAGATGCCCTGATTTCCCGCAGTGTGTACAAACATTGGTGCTCTTTTTCCCAGTGTTATCCTTTCTGGATTTTCCTCTTTCACCAAAAGTTCCTTCTGTTTTGCTAATGTTGTTTGCGAAGGAAATACCAGAGGCTTCGCTCTCACCCTTTCTGTTGACCCGCTGCCTCTCCTCTTGGAGCACAATGGCATAAGCCGAATCCAGACTAGGTAAGGGTTTCTTCATGAGAAGATTACCCCTGATATTAACAAAATCCTCACGCAGACCCAGCAAAAATTGAAATAACTTTTGATTCTCAGAGTGTTTAGCGATTTTCTCGCTATATCCACATACGCAAGTACCAATGTTTGTCATGGCGGCGATGTCATCCCAAATGCTAGTTAATTTCGTGAAATATTCGGTGACAGTGGAGTTACCTTGCTCAATTTTGGATAGATCTCTGTTGAGTTCGAAGAGCCTCGTTCCGTCGATCTGATCGAATCTACGAATTAGACGCTTCCACATATCAAATGCGGTGGAGCAGGAGACGAGACTGTCTCCTATGCTAATTTCCACCGAGGCGAGGATCCAAGATCTAACAAGCCCATCGCATCTGTCCCAGGCGTCTCTTCGGTTTTTCGGAACCTTCGATCTCTTCAGAGTACCATCAATCATCTTTATCTTGTTTTTCGCCAGTAAACAAATCTCGATCTTCCTTTTCCAGTTCTGGAAACCTCTTTTACCGTCGAATTTTGTCGATGTAAGTTGAACTCCCGGCGTTTCTGAGTTTGATACAGTGAGTGGATCTGAATCGGGTCGACGCCTGCTCCTTCTCTTGTCGACGACTTCCTCTTCTTCTTCCGATTCGGACGATTTCTCTTCATCGTCGAGAAGGTCGTCGTCTTCTTCATCGGATTCGGAAGACATTTTTGGAGATTAGGTTTAGAATGCGGACGTTACCGCTCTGATACCATGTAGAAGGAGAGATGAAATCGTGAGGCAGAGAGGAGATTGAGAATGGTCGGAGCCGATCGATGAGGAATCGAGGGCGAAACTGGGCGAGGAAAGCGAGAAAGAAGAAGACCGTGTTCGACTTTGTATTTCATATGTTGTAAAAACAGAAGAAAGGCCGCAACATATATACAACGTTAATGGACCGTTGCTAAACGGGCCAAAAGACTAATAGCCGTTGATGAACGGGCTAAAGAATATAAACCAATATAAACCTATCCTAACAAATTTCTGCCATCTGGGAAGTCGCGGATTAGATCATGCAAGCATTTCATGTTTGGCCCCAAGCGTGCATATACGGAACCGTCCACCAAATTTTCTCTTTCTACAACATTGGTGGATGCTCTGTATTCAGAGGATCCAATCTTTGACTTCTTTTTCTCAGGAGATGCAGATTTCCTTTGTAATGCCTATTTACAACCGACATTCAATACTAGTCATGAAATGAGCATCCACACATATTATATTCATGTAATGAACAATAATAACTACACTAGTGGTTAGTATTAGACATACCTTCACACACTTCTGAATCAGACGAAACTGAACGAATGCACCCTTTGCAGACCGACTGTGCTGTACTCCTCCGTAGGTACAGGGAGCGGTAGATCAGGAACCTTATAAATCGGTTCGTCCACAGAGACTCTCCCGTGATACGGCTTCAGTGGTATTCCATGGGTCACCTCATTAGGGTCTGATGAGTACACCCTTCCTTCCGCGACACATATTTCTTCATTGTTGTATGGAAGCAGGAGGTTACAGTTTATCGGGTCCTACAATTTCATCAGATTAGTAGATGTTGAGCTAAAAATATGTAACAAAAGATATGACAACTAATAGAACGGTTAAAGGTATAAAAAATTACCTGTACATAAGCGTAAGGATACTGGTCATTGGAATCCACACTTGTGTACACTCCAGCAGGAGTAGGGTCATCATTTCTTGGGTATGAGAGAGGATCATCAAGAGTGCTCATATCTGATGGCAACTCTCCTTCTGCCACCCATTCAGGCACTCTTCTACTAACCCCTTTCGCACCCAACACGTGATGATATTCATTCTTCTTCGCATTCGCGGATTGGGCTTCGCGGTACTCCTGTTATCAAATAAACATACAATTAAGATGACCAAAAATATACATATGTAAATATAAATACCTCAAAAATATATATTTATATAATAATTAATTATTTAAAAGTTAATACATACCTTTGTCTCCATCTTCTTATCATAGAACTCCTGCCACTTCTCTTTGGTTATTGGTGTGTAAATCTCCAAGGCTGGCGTGTGTCGCCGTCCGGCCTCTTAAGCTTCTTGGTGATTGATAAGTGCAAAACATATAGACTTATTAGGGTTTTATCACCCTATTATTTGTAGCATTTTTAGTAATGTTTCTCACTTATCTAGGGTTTTTCCTATAAATATGTTGTTATATTAACTGATGTATTTTATGTGTTAAATTGTAGGAAAAATACCTAAAACATATATATGTTTATAGGATTAAAGAAGGTCACGTGGAGAGGACATGCAGCGTGATTTGCATGCAACCGCCTCATTAGGGGGCGGACGACACTAGAAATGAAGAAGATAGAGGCAACCGCCTCATTAGGGGGCGGACAAAAACACTGCAACCGCCTAAAACCAGGGCGGACGTGAGAGGAAGGAGACAGGCGGACGTGAATTACAACAACCGCATGAGTATTAGGCGGACACAATTCATACCGCCATGCAACCGCCTCATTTGAGGAGGCGGACGTGACTAAAAATACAGATCTGAAACGGGTTATCTTCTTCGCCGACTCGCTCTGCAACTTGATTCAGACGGCGCCTACCTGAATTACTCACGCGTTGTTCCTGTCCCCTGCAATCAGTGAAGCTTCAATCAACGAGCTCAATCAATGAGCTGCTCCTCTGCTGATTCTTCTTCCTCTGCTCATTCTTCTTCCTCTATAAATACAACGCTCAGCTTACCTTCTTCGGTGTCCTTCCGGAGGCTCCTTCCGTGGTTCCTCTGGAGTTCCAATTCAACACCATCTCATTTCTCTCCTTCCGCCTTCTCCATTTTATTTATTTTACATTCCATCAAATCCACCTCTAGCCTACGTATACAAAATAGCAGAGTGAGCCGGAGTGATTACGGATGATTTCTATTACTCTTGTCTCTGTCTATCTATTTAATATGTTAGGCTAGTTTACGTATACTCTGGGAATAATTATTATGTTTCTGTATTAATTATGCAATATGTTTTACTGGTTTTAATTTTAATAAAGTTTGTTACGGTTAAAGGTTTTCTCGCCATCTTTTTAATAAACCTCATGAATTTATTAAAATGCTTTACTAAGTCTGTTTTTAATTTCATCGGTTGGAAACAGATGGGTTGATTAAGCCGTAAAACTGGGGGAAACTTATTTCATCGTTTAAGTTAGTACTCAGTTGCAAATGTAATCCCTCAACACTCCTCTGTCGTTCGCAGGCTTTTGCTTGAGTTTTCATCGGACCTTGCATTACAGGTGAACGAGTTCTTATGAGTTTTCATCGGACCTTAAGAAAATACAGGAATCTTGCCAAACAGTTATAATTAAACCAGTAGACCTAGCATGAAAGAACAGATATTATATTAATGTGAACCAGAGTCCCGTTTAGTTTATCTGTTAATTTAGTCATTTTATCTTTCCTTTTATTTATATAAACAAGTCAATTAATCCCCCCTCCTGTGACACGCTTAGGTACTTTAATATGTACATTAGTCCCGTGGTTCGATATCCGGTCGCTTACATTTTCACTATACTACTGCGACCGGGATTTGTTTGCAGCCCGACGTTTATTTTGGGTTTTAATTTCTTTTCTTTAATTTTAATTACACCACTTAAACCACTCAATATAACGTCTGCAAAATGGCGCCGTTGCCGGGGACTAGATTATTCTAGTTCCTAAGCCCCGGATTATTCACCTGTTAATTATAAATATTTGTTCTTTTACTGTTAATATTATGTATAATATTGTTTATTGTTAATATTAATTATCTACTATATTTTGTTAATATTAATTATCTAATAATCTGTTAATATTAATTGGACATCTGACATTGGACACCTGACTTTGGCCATCTAACTACGGACATCTGACTTCTGACATCTAACTTCTAACTCTCTATTATTAACACTTAATTCCATTGTCCTTAACATTTAATTTCCATTGTCCTTAACATTTAATTTCCATTGTCTCTAACATTTAAATTTTATGTAAATTAACTACTACTTATAATTTATGTTATCTAATTACTAACTTATAATTTATGTCATTTTTATTACTAACCCATTATTTTATTTCATCATTATTTTGTTGTTGTATAAGCAAGGATAAAATCAAAAAAAAAAAAGCGAAACAGGGGGTTGTCCGCGTGGACAACCGCCCCATTTCCATGCGGACATCACTACCACACCGCCCCTCTGTCCGCCTAATCTCCACGCGGACGCGACTCGTTATAGAAAAAAAAAACACTTCGACGCTGCGTTTCAATAAATCGTTCTTCCCCAATTCTCCAAACTCGACCCGACGAAGACGACAGGGAAGAACGCAGGCGCGCGACTCCCCAGCTTTCAATTCAACTTTCTTCCTCGTTTCTCCACCAAATCATACAAGGTTAGTACCGAAATCTTCGTTTTTCAATTCTCTACGTTTCTATAGCTTCAAATCTGTAAATGATGAACTACATTAGGAGAAATTAGGAGCTGAAGTTTCGAATCCCTAATTCATAAATTCGAAAATTTCGAACTTAATTTGCTAGATTTCCCTCGAATTTGTCCTCTATTAATCATATATACATATACAAGGTTAAATCTTCACTTATTACACTTATTGGGTGTTTTTGATGAATTCTAAAATTGGTGAATGTTAGTTACGAAAATTCCTTGAAAACTAGCATTTTCAGTTTTATTTTGCCTTGATTATTAAACGAATGAATATTATGATTATAGGTTATTATTTATAGATTTGATTGGTGACGGTACTAAATACCTTGAAATCTGACTGAATTTTTTGTGGAGAAACGAAGAATTTTAGGGGAGACTCTGTCGAATTTTCGACAGAATTTATGTTGTATATTATTCTGTTCATGTTTCATTCTTTGTTCAACTTGTTTTCTATTTTATGTTAAATATTAATGTTCTATTTGATATTAATTTCTATGTTTCTTATTAACGTTTTTGTTGTTATTTTCTATTTTATTTTTATGCTTTTGTTTTATTTTATGCTGTTAATTTTCTATAATTTTATTATTATTACTGTTTAATATTAAATATTGTTATACTGTTAATATTTGTTTACTTTTAAATTCTATATATTAGTATGCCTCCTCGTATGCGTGGTGGTCTATCTGGTTCTAGATCTGCTAGGGGCGACTGCCCCGGGGCATCATCTTCTTCTGCTCCTTATCGTCATCCGGATCTTCGGGATGACGGGTTTATTTCGGCAGAAGCCCGAGCCTGGTTCGATCTAGGTAAGGACTTCATTATGGAGAAGAGATTTGCTCCTGAGGTACTAGAGGCTGCAGGGGTGGATACCCTGTTTGCCAGACATGGACTTTCTATGGTCCTGAAGATGGGTGCGGGAATCTTCTGTGAGGAGCTCGTGAGAGAGTTTTATGCGAATGCCCGGGCGGGCAATCTGAGCATCACCTCTTACGTGCGCCATCACCCTGTGGAGATCACACCCATCACATTCTCGTCCATCCTACACATCCAGATTGGTCCTGGAGATCACGGGGGTTCACAGAGGATTATATGCATATGTCGAAGACCCGATGGCTTCAGGACGTAGGTCGGAGGATCCGACATAGAGGGGAGGAGGACAAGGAAGTCCTCCCTTTCGCGAGCTTCCCTACACAGCAGAGGCTTCTCTTGGACATCATAGCCCATCAGATTCGCCCCTCTGCAGCACACGATGCGTCTGATGAGGACTGCGCTCTACTTGACTATTTCCTCGCTCCTTTTCCGCCTGCTCAGCGCCTCTCCTTCAGCCACATTATGTTTGGCCAGCTCCACAAGGTGGTGTCCTATCTGAGGACAAAGAAGAAGAAGATCACTCCCATCTTTCCCTTCTTCATCTGGTACCACCTCTTCACTGTCCTTCCCACAGATGTCACACGAGCTGTAGAGATCAGGACAGGAAAGCGCCCAGTCACACTGCAGACTGTGCGGAGCTGGGGCTTTATGCGCTCAGATGACGGTACTTGGGTCAGAGGTACCGCTGCTCAGTCTTCCACTGCTTCATCCACAGCAGCAGGACCCTCTACGGGAGCTACACACTCGGCTGATCCCGACCCACCGTCCGCTGACACTGCACAGGGAGAGGAGCCCTACGTGCCTACTACTGATGTGATGCAGACTCCAGCTCCTGTACCTTACTCGACCGATCCACAGAGTCAGCTTCAGGCATTTCATCAGATGCAGCAGCAGTTGCATCAGCGCTTTGAGAGCTTCGAGCAGAGGATGCTGGCTGAGCAGTCACGGGTGCACCAGCGCTTAGACCAGGGTGACAGGTTACATGCACAGACCGCTCAGCTCCTAGAGCGTCTCCTCGCTCAGACAGGCCAGGGACCTGCACAGCCTCCACCACCACCGCCGCAGTGATTTTATTTTTATTTTTATTTGATTGTATTTTATTTTGTTCTGTTGTTTACTAACATTTTGTAGACTTATACTGTTTGAACCTTATCAAAACTTCAGGAAGGTAACAGTTCGTTTGCTTCATGTTTTTTTTTATGTAGTACTGTATTATTTTTGCTTAAAGTTATTTATGCCTAATTATTTATGTTTATCATATTTTTTATTTTCTTTTTGGTGCCACTTGAGTTCTGCTGGCTATATATGATTTTCTTTTCAGAATAAATATTCGAATATATAGCTGAACTCGCCTATGGGAGCAACCTCAGTTGCTCTAGGCATTTTAATATCTTCGGTTGAACACTTGCGCAAACTTAAGTGTGAGGAACATCTCACCCCTGCCAAAGCTCTAAGTGTGAGGAAGGATACCTTCCTCAATCTACGATACAAGGGGAGTTTCAGTTCTTCCTTTATTTTATTAATGTTCAACCCGTATTTATTTAATCCTTTATGAGTCTGTCATAATTTGAAAGGTCATTTTCTTGATTTTAATTCTGAACAATGAGGACATTGCTCCTCTTAAGTGTGAGGAAGGAGAGACCTTTCCCTGAAATTATGACAGTAGTTCGATAATGCCACACTCACTTTTTGCTACTCTAAACTGCCTAAATTTTAAAAAAAATTGCAAAAATGAGATAAAATAATTGTAGAAGTGTCTGAAATTATGTCAAGTGACAACTGAAAGAGTTTTATTTTTAGGAGTTTGTATACAATTATTTTCCATCAAAATACTCTATTTTCACTCAAAATATGATAGATCTGCTAGTTGTAAAAATCAATTTAGTTTAGCTTGGGATTATGGAAATATGTGGAAAGTCAAGGAAAGAAAAGGATAAAGACAAGGTACTCCGCTGTTTATGAATTTTTCTAAACCAAAAACAGGCCTCGTCTATCCGGTTATTAAGTTCTTTGGGGTGCTTTAACACCTATCTACCTAAGGTCTCGTGACCTGGGATAGAAGACCCAACACCGCTACAAGGATAGAGAGAAAAGTCTGGGGTACAGAAAAATAATGCAATTCAAAAAAATATATAAAAATAATATGTGCTTTGTATTACAATTTGCACATTCAAAAAGAAATGTAAAATAAATTGCAATTATATTATAACATGAGTACGTGGTGTTGAAAGGTATTGCGGAATAAGGCGTTACTTCACACCCCTTGTCATCCCAGGTTAGTGAATGAAATTGGTTGGAAATCCCAGGTTAATCTAACTTGTTTTCTGCAGTCTAGTTTTCTATGCTTTTATTAAACTGTTCTTCTTCACTGTTTATAAAAACCTACTTCTAAGAGCAGAATTATTCTTTCAAGTTGTCACTTTGTCTAAATTCCCTTCTACACTTATTTAATCTTGTTTTATTATTTTGGCTTAGAGGTAATTATATTCCTTATTTGCTTGAGGACAAGCAAAAGTCAAGTGTGAGGAAGTTTGATAAGTGCAAAACATATAGACTTATTAGGGTTTTATCACCCTATTATTTGTAGCATTTTTAGTAATGTTTCTCACTTATCTAGGGTTTTTCCTATAAATATGTTGTTATATTAACTGATGTATTTTATGTGTTAAATTGTAGGAAAAATACCTAAAACATATATATGTTTATAAGGATTAAAGAAGGTCACGTGGAGAGGACATGCATGCGTGATTTGCATGCAACCGCCTCATTAGGGGGACGACACTAGAAATGAAGAAGATAGAGGCAACCGCCTCATTAGGGGGCGGACAAAAACACTGCAACCGCCTAAAACCAGGGCGGACGTGAGAGGAAGGAGACAGGCGGACGTGAATTACAACAACCGCATGAGTATTAGGCGGACACAATTCATACCGCCATGCAACCGCCTCATTTGAGGAGGCGGACGTGACTAAAAATACAGATCTGAAACGGGTTATCTTCTTCGCCGACTCGCTCTGCAACTTGATTCAGACGGCGCCTACCTGAAATTACTCACGCGTTGTTCCTGTCCCCTGCAATCAGTGAAGCTTCAATCAACGAGCTCAATCAATGAGCTGCTCCTCTGCTGATTCTTCTTCCTCTGCTCATTCTTCTTCCTCTATAAATACAACGCTCAGCTTACCTTCTTCGGTGTCCTTCCGGAGGCTCCTTCCGTGGTTCCTCTGGAGTTCCAATTCACACACCATCTCATTTCTCTCCTTCCGCCTTCTCCATTTTATTTATTTTACATTCCACCAAATCCACCTCTAGCCTACGTATACAAAATAGCAGAGTGAGCCGGAGTGATTACGGATGATTTCTATTACTCTTGTCTCTGTCTATCTATTTAATATGTTAGGCTAGTTTACGTATACTCTGGGAATAATTATTATGTTTCTGTATTAATTATGCAATATGTTTTACTGGTTTTAATTTTAATAAAGTTTGTTACGGTTAAAGGTTTTCTCGCCATCTTTTTAATAAACCTCATGAATTTATTAAAATGCTTTACTAAGTCTGTTTTTGATTTCATCGGTTGGAAACAGATGGGTTGATTAAGCCGTAAAACTGGGGGAAACTTATTTTCATCGTTTAAGTTAGTACTCAGTTGCAAATGTAATCCCTCAACACTCCTCTGCCGTTCGCAGGCTTTTGCTTGAGTTTTCATCGGACCTTGCTTACAGGTGAACGAGTTCTTATGAGTTTTCATCGGACCTTAAGAAAATATCAGGAATCTTGCCAAACAGTTATAATTAAACCAGTAGACCTAGCATGAAAGAACAGATATTATATTAATGTGAACCAGAGTCCCGTTTAGTTTATCTGTTAATTTAGTCATTTTATCTTTCCTTTTATTTATATAAACAAGTCAATTAATCCCCCCTCCTGTGACACGCTTAGGTACTTTAATATGTACATTAGTCCCGTGGTTCGATATCCGGTCGCTTACATTTTCACTATACTACTGCGACCGGGATTTGTTTGCAGCCCGACGTTTATTTTGGGTTTTAATTTCTTTTCTTTAATTTAATTACACCACTTAAACCACTCAGATTATAACGTCTGCAGTGATAAACCACTTAACCAGATCATGCTTATGATCTGAAAATTTCTTGCGCATCATTGATTTGACCATGGAGTAGTACTCATTTTCTGCTGGTATTTGATATCGTTTCTGCATATTACCATAAATGAAACAAATGTTAGTGATGGATACCTACAAATTGTATAAAAATAATACTTTAACTATTGTTTATTTACCTGTACGATCTCAAACATCTGTTTCTTTAGTCCTTCGTCAACCTGAGGCCAGGTGAGAGTGATATCACAATACTCTCGCACAATGATGCCTAGCTCTGTAGTGAAGTCTGTAGCCCATTCCCCAATCGGCTGTAGATACGCATTAAACTGTAACGGCTTTGATTCAATCTTTTTTGACCTGAGAGCTTTCGTCGGACCTTGAGGTTTTACGGTCCTAGGAAGCTGGATTTGTGATCCAGAAGGTCCAGCCTCTGTGTCCTCAGCTGGCACAGAGGCTTGAGTAATCTCATCCACGCCATTACCCCCTCATCAGCTCGGGCCTGTGACTTGTGACCTTTCCCTCCACGTGTTTTCTTCTTCTTTGGTCGGGATGCCTCTGTCAAACCTCGCCGATCGGGCATCATATCATCATTTAACTATCTGCAAAGATAAACAACCTTATATCAATAGCACCACAACAAATAATGTAATGAATACATAATAAGACATCGTTAATAGTCCAACAAATTATTAATGAACAAACAAACAATAAAATATTTTTAATTACCTAACAACTAAACACATCATTTATGGTTTTCAACCCATAAACCCTCATCGTGATCAGACCTAGTATACACTACATCGTCTGGAACATCAACAATGTATGTGACAGGAATACTGGTAGAAAAAGGTGGTGTCTCATCAAACATTAATTCATCATCATCAACATCTTGATCAGTATTAATGTTGACAAATCTTTTCCCTGGTAATACAACTGACCACCTGGAATCGATGGGATCTTCTATGTAAAATACTTGTTCACAATCCTTGGGAAATATGAACGGATCTTGTATATGACCAAGGCGTGATAAATCAACCAATTTAAACCCATCGTGAACCCGATAATATATATATAAATACTATTTGGTTATATAAACTATGTAAAATACTTGTTCACAATCCTTGGGAAATATGAACGGATATATAATGATACGGTTCTTGCATGACGAGTCTGTATAATATATATATATTTAGTAGGTTGACTTATATGTATATATACGTCTATATATAATAGGTTGTCTTATATGTATATATATACATCTACATCTACATATAATATATATAAATACTATTTGGTTATATAAACTTATCTCAACTAACTATTACATAAAAAATAAACTAATTACACAAACAATTATGATAAACAGTAATTGATTGAGGTTAATTGAAAAATAAAGCTAACCTGTCTTGGTATAAGTGCACCACGTATAAATGTTGAACGAAAGGACGAGATTCTCAGGCGGAGCTCAAAGGGAGGTAATAGAGCGGAGGACAACGACAAAGGGAATGTCAAAGGGTGTAACTGTAAAGAATTATATAAATTAGAAGTGAGTATAATAGTTATAGTTATGTAAAAAACTAATAATTATCAACAACTTAGTACTATTAGTCAACATTTTTAATGATAAATTATACGATAATTCACCAATGTCATTTACTTGTCAACAATTCACACAAACAATGGTAAATAGCAAAAAAAGTCACTAAAATTGGTTAAGTCATTTCATCGAACACCTTGCGAGCATATGGATTATTTTCAAAAATTCACCACATATAGTATTTCCAATTAAACCAATCAATAACTTACACTCCAGATGACATATATCAATCAACAATGACATATAAACACAAATTAGGACCTAATTCAACAAAAAAATTATAGTTAAAATCTGGAAAAAACTAACCTAATTCGCCTCTGTTTGCAACCGACCTTGGCAGCTGCAGCGGTGGCGACAACGGCTGGTGGGGACGACTACAGGCGGCGGCGACGGCGGTTGCTGGCGCGGCGGCGTTCGACGAAAACCAGGGCGGTGATTTGGAGGCGATTCGGAGCAGATAGGGTTCGAATGGGGTGTGAGAGTCGTATAATGATTTCAGTAATGTCGAACTCGAGTTGGGGGTAGAAATAAGAGGTATTTTCGGTGGTTGTTTACTAAAACCGCCAAAAAAAGTGTTTTTTTTTAAAAAACATCATTTTCGGCGGTTGTATACAGGAACAGCTGAAAATAATCACTTTTTTCGGTGTTTCCTGTATACAACCGCCGAAAATGATGTTTGTTTTTTTTTAAAAAAAACTTTTTTCGGCGGTTTTAGTAAACAACCGCCGAAAATTCACTAACCTGACACTCTTTTTCTTGGCCAAATTGTTAAAACCGCCGAAAATTGGGGGCCGAAAAAGGCCTTTTTTCTACTAGTGAAATCAGGCCCGAATGAAAAACCGGGCCGGGCATCGGCAAAATTTTAGACCCGCAACTAAGCCCGGCCCGATCCGGTTTAATATTATTATATATTTATAAATATAATATAATACTCCCCTTGTTTTTGGTATATGATTTGTTGGATTCTTTCACTAGTTTCAAAATAGAAGATGTTCTAGCCTTTTTGTGATCTGCTTTCCAATTCTACCCTCTTATAAAATAGTCTAAAATTTTTCTCTTAAATTCTTATGCCTAGAGTTAGAAAATAAAGTACTGAAAATGGGAGGAATATATTTAAATTAATTTTTATAATACCTTGTATTATTTATTTTAATTATATAATATCTATTAATATTACATACAACATATATTCATATTATATTTAATATATATATATAATAGTCTATATATTTTTTCAAAAAAACAACATATTATAAAACAATTATAAACCGGGCGGACGGGCTGGGCAATGGCAAAGATTAAAATAAGTCCGGGCCTAGCCCGGCCCGGCCCGAAAAATTTAAAAACGGGCTTGGACAAAAATATAGGCCCATTCAGGCCTAGAACTCAATGTCGGCCCGACCCGAACCCGGCCCGTCCGTCCATTTGATCAGCTCTATATGAATCGTACCCAACTCGACGTTAAGTAATGTTAAAATTGCTTAGTAAATATGAGTAATACCTAGGGAATTAATAATTTAACCTCACCATAACATTATTTTATACATGTAATATTTAGTGAATCATTAATTAACCTCTTGTCAGTGTCACAAGGGATATCAATCTTGACTGGAACCCCGAGCCAAAATCGACCTATAAAAAGCCAGGCTCGGGTTGAGATATTTTAGGGTCGGATTAGGGTTTGGTCATTGAAATCCGCTATGGGTTCGAGTTGAACCCACCAACCCATAACCCGAAAAAAGTTAATTAAAAATAGAAATTATGTAATATTTGATGACTTAACTTAGAGTTAAATGACTAATTTATGACTAACGTAAACATTTAATCAACAAATTATGATTAAATGTAGTACATAATAATTAATTAATATTAAAATATTATATTTATTTATGAAATAATCTAAAATTTTTAAAAATAAAATAAAATCTAAAAGAGACAGGCTGGTTCGGGTCAACCCACTTCGGGTTTGAGCCGAAGAAATATAACCTGCTTAGGGTTCGGGTCATGTTTGGATTGACCTACACTATTTTTGATCGAGTTCGGGTTAAACTTAACCCGACCGAAACCCAATTTTAACACCCCGAACAAATGATAACATATATATATTTGTTCTGAAATACCCCGTAATTAAAAATAGTGATTAATTAGGCTAATGAATAATTTAGAAGCTTAATTAAGTATAAATAATCATGAGGGAACAAATCCCGAAGAAAGCGGATATTTAAAATGGATTAAAATCACTAACGAACCTTAAAGCGCGTTTTTGAGATAACCGGGAAAACGTGTCTTTAAGCGGTTCAAATAGACTCGTAACAATTTTGTTCAACTAAATAATCATTAATAAATATTAGTGAAGCACTAAAACCAATAAAATCAATAAAACGAGAAATTAGTAAAAACTATCAAAAACGGGAAGTTGTGGGGTAGAAACATAATTAACCAAAACTTATGTGTCCACTTTTAAAATAAAAAGTAAAAGTGGTGTGTGTGTGCTGTGTATGTCCGATTTGGACCCCCTCTCACACCCTCACCTATCTCTCCTTATACACAAAACAACAAAAACAATTAAAAGTAATAAAGTAACCCCCCTCACTCACCACTCTCTCTCCTATCTCTATTCTCTTCTCTCACGTATACACCCTCACCCTCACTCTCTCATTTCTTTCCTCCTTCCCCAGCGAACAGCCATGGAAGCTTGAGCTCTCTCACAAAATACTCCCTTCTCTCCTCTTGTTGAGTGCCCATACTTGCTCCAAAAATTATAAAAATACAACCATTGTCATCCTCTCCTCAAGAGCAACATTTCTATCTTTTCAAAACTCGAAAAGGAGAACTTTCATCTCCATGGGTATGGAGCATTTGGAGCTTCAAGACTACCACTAGAACCACCTTCTTCTCCTTGTCATTTTGAGGTAAAAATCTTCTTGAAACTCCATTGTTTTTCTAGCCTTAAGGGCAAAACTAAATTTGAGCTTAAACTCTTGCTTGCTCCTTTTGTACCCAGCCGATTTTGGCATTCTTGAAAGGGTGGAAAGATTATTCTTGAGCTGTTCCAAGCATTACATAAACCCTTGGAAGGTAATATATCTCTAAACCCTAAAACTTACATTAAAAGCTTAAATAATGTTTAGGGTGAGTTGTTAGTATTAAAATGGTGTGTATGTATGGGTTATAATGTTAGAGTTGTTGGAGTACCATAACCGGTAGAGAGAGAAGGAAGCAAGAAGAAGAAAAGAAAACTAGAAGAGAAACAAGGTAATGATACTCACCTTTGTATAGCTTTTTAAATGCTTATGTAACAGATTTTTAGTAATGAAAATATCTAGTGTAAAATGGTAGTGTATTGGTAGTGTAATGTGTAGGAGGAAACAAATGTTTTAAACCCTTAAAAGACATTTTAAACTTGTTAAAACATAGTTGGGAGTCAATGGGTGAGTGCAGGAATTTTAAGAGTGTTGTGTGTTTGGTATTTGGTTATGAGAGCTATGTATATTGATGCTATTGAAAGCAGGTGGATTGGGAAATAAGATGTGAGGAAACAATGTGGTGAGAGTGTAAAAATATAGGGGAAACTATGGCAAAATTTGCCTAGGATTAGAACACTTAGTGAACTAGAAGCTAGGTGAATAATATGTGTTGTAACAGATTTTGAAGGAGATAGTTAGAGGGTAGTTTGAGAGAGGTAGTTAATGTATTGTGATGTATTAGGAACTCTAGAAATGACATTAGAAGAGGGAGCTATTGTTGGAGAGAGTTAGAACTAAAATCTGTAGCAAAACACAACTAGGAAGAACTAGTGTAAGTGTTGAAATGAAACTTGGAAAATTGGGTGTGTAAGTTAGTATAGAAATGTGTAAGGAGTTAAGGAATGAACTAAGGTGTATTAGGAGGTTTAATTAGTGTTAAAACATGTGGGATTAAGTGTAGGAACAATGGGGAAGTAAGGGTTAAAGGAGAGGACTGAAAACAGAAATAAAAACTGAAATACTGGGCCGGACCGACCTTGGGACCGGACTTGCAAGGTCGGTCGAGCCCAGATTTACAAAGGACGAAAACCTTCTGGAATGGACCGACCTTGGGACCGGACATGCAAGGTCGGTCGGCCAGAAGAATTTCCCGTAATGCAACCTACTGGAATGGACCGACCTTGCGACCGGACTTGCAAGGTCGGTCGACTCAAAATTTTTCCGTCTTATAAGCTACTGGAATGGACCGACCTTGGGACCGGACTTGCAAGGTCGGTCGGGCTAAAATTCGCCTGTAACGAAACTTACTGGAATTGACCGACCTTGGGACCGGACATGCAAGGTCGGTCGACTCCAGAATTTCGAAACCAAAACTCACTGGAATGGACCGACCTTGGGACGGACTTGCAAGGTCGGTCGGCCCTGAAATTTTCCAGCGTAATTCCTTACTGACTTCGACCGACCTTGGGACCGGACTTGTAAGGTCGGTCGGGTCTTACAAAAAAAAAATTAAATTAAATTATATATATATATGTATACCCTTATATACATATGTACATATATGTAAGTATACCAAAGTTAAGTAAGGAAATAAACTTAAGGTAAAGAAGAGTAAGTAAGTAATGTGTAAGTGTAATAATGGAAAGGACTTAGTAAGTAAGACTTAGGGAACGTAAGAGTAATCAAATTAAGTTAATGATAGTTAAATTGATCAACCGAACATATGTATGTTATAGGACTTGATTTGTGAACGGTATGAATTCCTCATGCCCCGTATGCTATCTTGGTCACTCTGATTTGTGTGTTGTGTGCTAATTGATCACCAAATAAGATAAATGCACGAATCGGAGTTATCATGTTTACTTGTGAATATGTAGTGTTGTATATTGATGTATAGTTTCTTTAACTCTTAGTTTGTATAATTCATGAAATGTATGGATGATAATGAATGTGTGTACGTATGATATATTGCACTGTGTCCGAATGTGTTATGATTGGACTTCTAACTGATTCCTAACAAGCTAACCAATCTAACTTAAATTGGTAATTAAATTGGAATGAGTAGAAGTCCGATAGAGTTTCGGCCACGCGTGAGGATGAGGAGACACAAGAGGTTGGATCCGATTCCTGACTCTTAAACTGGTCCGCGGCCCAAATCCCTTAAGTGGGTAGCATCCCGGATTGGTGAGTCAAGTAAATCCCGGTGGTGGGACGGTGTAGTCCCCGGGCCGGAGGTCATACCGACTTAACTCGAGTATAAGTAAGTAAGTAAGAATGAGTAAGTAAAGTAAATGAAAGTAAGGAAGTGCAAGTAAGAGAAAGTAAAGTGAAATGAGTAAAAGAGTAAATAGCATTCCGATTAACCCGGATGCGTAATTTGGCTAACGATGTGAAGATAAGTATTGTGTGCATTATTGTATTGTTGCCTCGAATTGTATAATGTATTGTATATGCATGTATGTGGTATGTAAAGCATGTATGTATGAAATTAATGAACCACATGTTTAGTGGACGTCAAATAGTCGGCGTGCCCTAGCTAGCACGCGGTATATGCGGAGTTTATGCACAGCTTTTGCTGAGCCCCTTGGGGCGATGTTTTTACTACACGCAGGTACAAGAGAAGGATGAAGGCTGTGAAGTGTTGAAGCTTGTTTCTTTGGACTTCTTTTTGGAATGTAAACAATGAATTATGAATGGTGTAC
The DNA here is from genome assembly GCA_023374045.1 of Limonium bicolor. Taxonomy (NCBI): domain Eukaryota; kingdom Viridiplantae; phylum Streptophyta; class Magnoliopsida; order Caryophyllales; family Plumbaginaceae; genus Limonium; species Limonium bicolor. The sequence continues at coordinate 124,439,580 of CM041777.1, read as the reverse complement.
TAAGTAGTACACGGCTGTAGTTTTTGATTAGCCGGTGTACCATGGGGTACACCTTTTTGGATATAGAAAGGATGGTGAATTGGTATAGATGAGTAGCAGGTTAGAACTCATTCTTTTGGCAAACTTGGAAATGATGTAATTGGAATATACTTTAGCACTCGGTAATCCATTGATGTAAGCATATGGTATTGGTATTCAGTGAGCAATGTTTTAGTAGCTCGGTATACTATGATCATCAGACCATCACTGTAAGTCGTAATAGCCTTGCTAGCCGTATGAGCGGTTAGCGGCGTTGTACCACCCGCCGTAGTAATAGTTGAATTTCCGCTGCGAACTGATAGGATTACCAGGACGATTAGACGGTAAGCATAGGATTAACGGTATGGGTGTTACAAAAAGTGGTATCAGAGCGTAGTTACGCTCTGATGTCCTTAGTTACCGAGCATAGGGGATTACCGAGTTAGGATTTCAACCGTCTTAAGACGGATACTTAGAAACCTAACTAGGAACTACCGTTGTTAATAACGGATACCCTTGACGTTCTTAGGAATGATACCTTGTTTAAATTCCAAGACCCTTAGGTCATATCTTGCGAAGCCTAATGTAAATGCTAAATGTTCAGATGTTAGGACGAGGTCGAGGCCGACCTAGGGGAGAGACATCTGACGGACCCGGCACGCAGACGATAGCAGAGATCGTCGCTGCCACGGTAGCGCAGATGCTACCACAAGTAATCAATGCTATGCAGCAAAACCAGCAGAACCAACAGAACCAAGCGGGACCAATCCCTCCCCCTCCACCCAGAGAAGCTAACTGGGTAAAAGTGGTAGCGGAACTCCGCCCTCCTTGCTTTAGGGGCGAGAGTGATCCGGCTAAGCTAGAAGCCTACATCTCCGAGATGGAGACGGCGTTCGAAACCCTCGAAGCTCCTGCTGGAGTTCGAGTCAGAGTTGCTGCTTACTACCTGAAAGATGCAGCCATGGATTGGTGGAAGCTGATCAAGCATGAGCATGTCAACGACCCCACCTTCGACTGGGAGTCCTTTGCATCCCTCCTCCGATCAAAATACTATCCGGAGCATGTGAAAACCAAGAAAAGGCTAGAGCTGGATGCCTTAAAGATGACAGACAAGATGTCTGTGGATGAGTACTACCGCACCTTCACTTCTATCCTCCGTCTTCTACCCGACCTTGGGTACACCGGCTAGGTGTTGGCCGATCGCTTCTATGGCGGTCTGAGCCATCGCCTTCGGTACGGTATGGGCTACACTCGATTTACCTCCCTTCAGGTAAATATCGGTTAACCCTTAGTACCATTTCCATCCCTTAATTTCATTGAATTCCTTGAATCTCTTCCTTATCCTTTCTTAAATGAGAATTCCGGCTAATACCTGAAACTTCAGGAGTGTTATCACGCGGCTTCTCGCGTTGAGATCACTTGCCAACTACGGGATGAAGAAACCGCGCTGAAGCGCAAGGCAAACAATAAAAACACAAGTGCCGAGGAGCAGAACCAGGGTAAAAGCTGGAAAAAGAAGAAAGGGAAGTTCTTTCATCAACTCAAAAAGAACTTCCCAGTGAGAGCAGTGCCCATGCCGAGCAGGGTGAACCAGTTGAGCTTCTTCAGCTTGGTTCATCTGCACCGGTGGCCGCAAAGCCACTGAGATCACACCCACCTAAGGGTAAACTTCTAATCCTAAATCGTATTCTTACAAGTACCATATCTAGTATACCCACGCACACATGTGCTAACCCTCTAAACCTCAGGTTCTGGCTCAGGTTTCACCAAAACTTCTCCGATGGCCGCACCTATGTGTGCAGGAAGTGCAATCAGGACCATCGCGGCAAGGACTGCTATGGGAGAGAGATCAAGTGCTACAACTGCCAGAAACCGGGACATACAACCAATAAATGCCTAGAGAATGCCAAGCCAAGGGGGAACTTCCAAAGCTACAAGCAAAGGGAAGGCAAGGAGGTTGCATCTGGCGATGCACCGGCCCAGCAGGCACCACAGGGACCGGGATCCCGGGGTCCTCAGAGGGGTGCGCCTCAGAGGCAGCTTGTCCTTCATGTTATTGACCGTGACGGGTCCGGTTCTAAGTCCGGCCCAGGTAACTATCCGAACCTTTAATCCTTGAGAAGCATGACTAAGTATTGAAGTAATTGTTTGAATGAATGCATGAGTGAATGAATCGAAGTATGTATTGAGCATGAAATGAAGTAGTTGAAACTAGTACTCACCGTAGATGAAATTTTAGTATCTGTTACCCGATACCGGTAAACCTGAATCAAGAAGAGATCGACATCACCAACCACTACTACACCAACGAACAGTGTCAGGTCATCCGACCAGGTATGATTTTATTAAGGGGATACCTGACACCCGAAGCACAAATCTCAATCATTCGACGATGCAATGAACTAGGAACGGGTCAAGGTGGATTTTATACACCCGAATTCCCCGGTGGAGCGAAGATGAAGCTGAAAATGATGTGCTTGGGAAAGGACTGGAATCCTTATACCAAGACATACCAAGAGACACAAACACAAGACGGAGCAACGCCACCGACAATACCTCCAGAGTTTCAGACACTTGTCACACAAGCAGTAGAACTTGCACAACAATGCGAATATGATCCGATCCCCACACTTGAAGCGGACCTTTGTATCGTCAACTTCTATGAGAAAGAAGGACGACTTGGATTACACCAAGACAAGGACGAGACAGCGGAATCTCTTGAACAGGGAGTACCCGTAGTGTCTTGGTCCATTGGTGATGACGCCATCTTTATGTATAGCGAGCAGAAGCGTGTGGACCTCGCAGAGAAATTGGTATTGAGATCAGGAGATGTCCTAATCATGGGTGGAAACTCTAGGATGCTGTATCACGGGATCAACAAGATCAAACTGAATACGGCACCACCGGCAATAATCAATGCCACACACATGAAGCCAGGACGCCTGAACCTTACCTTTAGAAAGTATTAACCTTAAAGTATCATGTAATGTATTAGTAACATGTATTAGAGACACGACATGTATGATGGTTGGTTTATCAATAAAGAGCAGTGTTGATTTAAATTCCACTTGTGTCCACCATCAATACTTATCCCCTTGTGAATCCAATAGGTTGTGGACTCGGTACCGAAGGTAACCTGAGTATCCTCACCGAAGCACAAGCCGGCAGAAGCTGCACCATCTTAACGGGAACATTCCCAGTGAACGACATTGAAGCCAATGTGCTATTCGACTCCGGCGCCTCTCACACGTTTGTATCACCATCTTTTGTGAAGAGGTTGAAGCTAGATGCGGATGAGCTACCGAATTTTATGGTTACTCTCCCATCGAAGGAGCGAGTAAAGTGCACCAAGTACTATCAATCAGCCACCATCGAAATAAAAAACGAAACGTTTCCCATTTCCTTCATCGAGTTTAATGGATTGGGATTCGACTTAATCATCGGAATGAATTGGTTGGAGCGGCACAAGGGTAGAATCCTCTGCGCCGAGCATCGATTGCTGCTCAAGAGTCCTTCTGGGGTTACCGTATCTTACCGCCAGAGACCGAGAGAGCCTTCGACCACACTCATATCTGCTATGGCTATGTACCGGGAGCTCAGAAAGGGTCAAGAAGTATATTTGTGTTATGTACAAGACCTGGAGAGAGATCTAGAGTTCAGTGAAGATGTACCAATTGTATCCGAATTCCCTGATGTATTCCCTAAGGAGCTACCCGGCATGCCACCACCGAGACAGTTGGAGTTTTGAAATTGATCTTTTCCAGGTACCGGTCCCATTGTAGAGGTACCGTCACACCGTTACCGCATGACCCTGCTGAAATGACAGAACTGAAGAGCAATTACGAGAGCCTTCTCGACAAAGGGTTTATACGCCCAAGCGTATCACCCTGGGGGAGCACCGGTCCTCTTTGTGAAGAAGAAGGACGGTAGCCTCTGACTTTGCATTAACTACCGTGAGCTGAATGCGGTCACAGTCAAAAATAAATACCCATTACCACGCATCGACGACCTATTTGATCAGC
>CM041777.1:124294250-124435040 GCA_023374045.1 Limonium bicolor | reverse complement strand
AGATTTCAAGCATATATTCACAAATATTTGCTTTGATAATAATGAACTTATGTTGGCAAGATTGTAAATTGGAACTTTTTTAAATAATACGCTCCTATCTTGGCTTGGGTGTACTAGCGGTGTTTTTGATTGTTGTTCCTTGTTTGTTGACATGTATACACTTTCCTCTGGCTCTTCTACAGGTTGGAGGAGAGACAGAGAGCTGAAAAAAGAGAAGCAGAGAAGCAAAGGTGAAAAATTTGTTCCTCGTTGGTTTGATTCTCGGTGAAGTGTGTACGACTCCATGGGTGCGAGTTGGAGTGTGTACACCTACAATGGTAAATATAACGATCACGGATGGAGATGGATAGGTTGTGAGAGCAGCCAGTTGGTTGACAACGAGTCGGTAGAATTCAAACCCATGGCAATATGGGGAGGTGGGTATCAGCTAATGAATGATACTTGTACGGGTGATATCTAGCTGTATAATTGGATTTTTTTTTTTTTTTTTTTTTTTTCTGTTTGATTGCGTCTGGAATTGTCATTTAAGATCGATTCGCTAATTTCTTTTCGTCATGTAAGCCTTTCGCTGTAATAGTCAGTTTTGAGAAGTAAAATTATCCTGTAATTATTGTCCTCCTAATTTTTTTTTTCTCCGTAAGCATAGTGGTGGGTTCCAGAGAGTATATGTATCTGTTATGTCGTGTCATTGGATATAAATTTTGTTCACCCTGATTCTATTGTGTGTGATGGAGACCGGCAAACACATGTCACTGCATATAGCTCGCGTTCAATCTTGATCCTCTTCATTTCCGAAGTTGCGTTATTTCGATCGTGTAGCTTATGTGGATCTCGTGCATAGGGATCTCCCAAATGAACGGCGATGGTGTTGATGGCGAGCGGACATACTCGATACTTTGCGCTATTTCGTTCTTGTTCTTTCTGATTCTTCGAATATAATCTACGTGGCATGCCTTCGTTTGAAGTTCGCAATTTGGTGCACCACTCTACCCGTCTCTTGATCTTGGCCATCTTGAAATATCGCACTTCATTTGCGTTTTGTGTTTTGGAATTTTTATGAAATGTCACTATATTTTTAACTAATTCATCAAATCTTATTAAAAAAAGAAAGTTATAAAATATTTATTATATTTTATAAAAATTCATTATAGTCATTGATCAGATAAAAATATTCATACTAGCTAATAAAAAAATACTTTTAAAGTATACAATATGTCTTTAAGTGTTAAAAATTTATAAAAAATTTATAAAAAATTTAAAAATATAAAAAAGGGGAAATTTCATGAAATGTCACTATTTTTGGCTAATTCATAAAATGAAATACCCCGAATAACTACTACCATAATAATAAGGATTAAAACTAAAACATGAGCAATAATTGTTATAAATTATTGCATAAAAATGTATATATAGTCCAAATGGACATTAGACGTATACACTGATCTCAAATCAAAGAGAAAATGTTATTAAGGAGAAACTAAATCCTAAATGTAATATTACATGTAAACATTAGCACATGTGTTAAATACCGCAAAATATCACTCCATAAATTATACAAATACATTATATAGTCTAAATGACCTTAGTTACAATATAAATGCCCATATATACACTTTTTAAACAAAAATACTATAAAGCCAGTAACAATTAATATAGTCACATATATGTATATAGGTACAATTGGTGTTACAATGTTAAACTAGTAAAATAATTCAAATTCTCCCTCCATATGTTTACTGCCGGTCACCTGCATAACAAAAAGAAACAAAAGACAAGATTAGACAATAGATTAAATAAACAAGTAATTAGTACATGCAAGTACAACCACTTTCCTGTAATTTTTCTCTTCTACCCATGCCTATCCTTTCCTATCCCATGCTGTAAGCGACAGCGCTTTTCTTTTCCTTCCCCGCCTAGACACTCACACGCTATATCTCCCCATCTCCTCCTTCCTTTCTTTTCATACTGAAACCGTAGCAGTGAGTTCTCTTCTCCTTCATTGCGACTGAAACAACAGGTAGGAGTACCTCACGGTTTCAGCAGCCACCAACTCTTCTGCATTTGCCCAGCACATTCCAGCTTCTTCTTCTCTCTCATTACGGTAGCATCCACATCCACATCTTCCCCCCCCACTCACGGTTTTCAACAGCAAGCAGCAGCACAAGTCAAAGAGGTAAGAACTCACCTCTTTTACATTTTTCCTTCGGTTTCTACAGCTCCCTTTCCCATCAATTTCCCTCTGTTTTCTTCAAGGCTTAGAACTCCCTGGAGGACTCCTAGACCAGCTGAAGATAGTGCAAACCGTAGAGGAACTTCTTGAGCTTCAAAGGTAAGGGAACCTACTTCAAAACACCACATACATCTACTATAGGTGCATGTCCGAAAATGCTAGTTTGACACTTCCATTCTCTGCTCTTTCATGCTCATATATGAGGCTGTTTCTCAGCCCTGTTCTGGAGCAAAAAAAAAAAAAAAAAACCGCAACCAAGAAACACCAAGAAGGGGTTTAACACAAGGTAAAATCTAAAACCACCATGGCTGTTTTAGCCTTCCCTCCCCTCCATTTTACACGTTAATACTGAGGCTCCCTTCCTTGTTATAGTTAGCCGAGAATATCACATCTAAACCTCAGCAAAATAGCAAGGTAATTACCCCTTTTTATGTTTTGAAAACCATGTCAAAATCTACCTTAAAAACTCCTTAACTTGCTACTTAAATATACTAACTAGCTCCTCTTTGTTGCTGAAATAATCACAAAAAATGGGGTTGTGTACCAGTGTAGCCGAGTTGAGGAAGAGTTACAAGAGGAAGAAATCCAATTTAAAGAGGTAATTATACCCCTAAAAACTCTAAGGATTATATGGTTGGTTTAAGGAGATTACATACAAAAATCTAATTAATGCTATGTGTAAAAAATATAGCCGTGGAGAGTGGTGGCCAGTGGAGAATTTCTTGATGATCAAGTTCAAGTAAGTTCTCCTAAACTCTTAATAATGTTTAAGTTAATTATTAGTTGGGGATATTGATATTGGCCGAGAGCATGTATATGAATATAGGTTGTTTAGATCCTAAATATGTGTAGAAAATTAAGGGGTGAGTATTTGATTAGTGAGATAAATTGTTAGTGGCTATTAATGGTATTCTACAAGAATATTAATGGAAAAAATGGCTTAAGAAAATTAATTATGATTGGTGTAAACCGAGAGGGTAATTGTCTGTGTAGGTGCTATTTAAATCCTAAAAATGTGTGGAAAATAAATGATTAAATAGTTGATTTGGGAGACTAAGTGCTAAAGGCTTATTTAAGGGTATCTCGTAAGTGATTAAGGAAAGAAAATAATTTAATGGTATATTATAAATTCTGCTGCAAAACGTGACATAATATAATTTAGAAGGGGTTTTAATGCCATTTAAAAGTTATTATTATGCTATTTTAAGACCATATAAATAGGCTATGTTATTATGGGTATTTTGAGTCTTAATGGTTATTAGTAAATTTATAAATTGATTTAAAAAGATTTATGATAATCTACACAAAAACAAACCGAGAGTTTAATGTGGTTTATGGGAAAATAAAGCCCTAATTATGCATAAATAATTATGGTGATGTGTTTAATTAATATATCTGAGTTTAAATGACTTAAAACTATATTTATAAGTTAAATGTGAAAGGAAACTAATTTAAGAGATATGGGTAAAGTTTAGTGAAAGCCGTGGGGTATATGTTAGTTTGGACAATTTGATGTCGTTTGATGGTTTATATTATGTTATATAAGGTTGTATTATATTTATGTTATTTAATTATGATTATTTAGAGCTTTAAATGTTAATTACAAAGTTTTGGGGATAATACGTGAAATAAATAAAATTCTGGTGCAAACGTGAGTTTATGGTGAAAATAATCACCTAAGAATGTTTAGGAAATTATTAATGAATTTAGGTGTCAAGTAAATTAATTATAAGTTGGAAAGTATACCTTAAATAAATTATGAACCTTATAAAGGTCATTTATGAACAAAAGGTCCAATATTGCGGTCAAAGTGTAATTAAAATAAATTTGGGGTGCCTAGGAACACTTAGTGAAATTTGGATGAATTTAGGTGTTACATAGATTAATTATAAGGCTAATAATATAATCTAAATAAATTATAAAGTCTTGTAAGTACTTAAACGAACAAGAGATTTATATTGGGGTCAAAACGTAAAATAACTAAAATATAGGGTGCTAAATATAAATTAAAAAAATCGAATGGGGGTATTTGGCACAAATAAAAACATAATATACGATTTTAAGTAGTTTAAATACTTTAATGTAAATCAAGTAAAAAGTGGGGTGAATTCCGTAAATATTGGAAATGGGGTCAATGGAGTGGTTGGATGGTCAACCTTGACCATTATGAATTGACCAAATTTAGAAAAAATAATATTATTATATTGGCAAACTAATAAGTTATTAAGTTAGAAACGACACATTATAAAAGTATTTGTGTGCGTTGGTGAGTTTCCGAAAATTTGGAGGTAAAAATACAATTATTAAAGCTGTAGGGGTTGTTATGAATTATGGAAGGATAATTGGGTAGGCCTTGTGATTTAATGAGTTAAGGAGTATACTATATAGTTTAAATGTTAGAATATAACATTTATAAAACTTATGGGGTAAGAATTGAAATTACCGAAAGTTTGGGGGCTAGATGGAATTTAAATAGCCTTAGGGGCTCTGCCCTGGGATTTTAGAGGAATTATGGGTTAGTTTTGGGTGATTAATTAAATTAAAGAGTAAATATATAGTTTAAATGTTATAATGTAACATTTACAAAAAACATTAGGGGTTAATGTTGCAAATAACTGAAAGTTAGGAGGTGCAAAATAAATTTATGATGCCTATAGGGGTTGTTCGGTAATTACTTAAGGAATAGAAAACGTTAGGTTAAAAGTTAATAAGAGAATAAATATAGCATATGATATTAAGATGGTTTTATAATAATTGGAAAGTTGTGTGGGTAATTTCTATAATTTCGGACTATAGGGTATATGCGAGAGTTAAAGGAAGTTGGGTTGAATTTAATATAAGGTTGGAAAGTGTCATGAGTGACATTAGTATATAGTTGGTTGGGATTTAAATGGAGGTTTGAAATAAGGAATTATGTGAATATTAGTAGTTACATAAAATAATGAACTACTTGGAAATATAAGGGTGATAAAAAAATAAGGACTATAAAAAAAAGTTTACAACCTTATACGTTATTAGGTGATACACGTCATTGAGACATTAAAAATATTACCAAGCTAAAGGTCGTTAGAATTAGTGAAGGAATTAATGTAAGAACGGGGAGTTAAGTACTCGCATAAAATAAGGAGACTTTATATAACTACAAGAGTTACAATAACCTTATGAAATTAAAGGAGAATATATAAGCACTTAAGACATTATAAGTGATATTGTTATATACTAAGATTATACCCTTAGTAAATAAAGTGTGAGGAATAACACTTATAAAGGCTAAAGAGCTCTCACGTGTAATGGTGGGATAGTCCCTATAATAAATGAGGATTTCAGTCCATACTAATATGAATGTATAAGTTTAAGTGGAAGCGAATACATAATCACATGGGACTCTGAAGGTATTATGTGTAGGGTGGAAAGGAATAAAGGTAAGGGAAACTATTATGGAGAGATGAATGAAGTTGAATTACGTGGTGATAAAAAAACACATACGACGATGTTAAAAGAGCATATAAATAATGTACTTATAGTTATGTATAAGTATATTCTACCTATGAACTAATAAAATAGGTAATGGAAAGAAAAGGGATTAAAATCCTAAAGTAGTGAATAAGTATTACACTAATACTTCTATAAACGTATATAGTAGTGTGAAGTAATGAAATTAAAGTTTAATGAGAACCCGACCAAATTAACCGACTATGGGGCTAAACTTCGGGAAGGGATTGGAATTAATCTGGAACATGTAGTAGGACTTAATACCCAAGTATTAACACCTAGAGTTACTTATTCCATAGTACATAGAGATAGAAGATCAGTAGGAGTAGCGAGATTAACGGTCGCGGGGTCGGGTCGGCGTCTACTCTCAGAGCGAGCGACTACTGGTGTACGGTATGTTGGGATTCTATGGTCTGAACCCTGATGGATTCTTTGAGTTCAGACATCTGTGTGCTAATTGCTTAAGATGATATGGATGGATATGCATGTGTTTATGAAATGTTACCTGCTCGACTGTCTAGCGTTTATTACTGTGCGCGAACGCCTTGGCTATGGATAACGTTAATCATTTAACGACGATACGAGCGAGGTTGGTAACACGATGAGTACGACACTGTCAAAAATACTCAGATTATAAGACTTAAAACTTAGGAAGAAAGGTTCGGTATTACCAACCTTAGAGCATTGGCACAGACAAACATGAATATAACCTAGACCTCTCCTAGGTACGTGTAAGGCCCTATGGGGCATCGAATAAATAATAATGTATTCTCCAATGAACTCACAACTAATAATTATGAGTCGGTTTAAAACACTTAACTATGGAGAAATGGTGGATGATGAGGTGGTGTGACATGTACAGGGAAATCCTGGTCTGCATTCGTTCCAGCAGGTTTGCGCAGTGTGATCACCAGAGGGGAGTCCAGGCATGGAGCCCCTCGTTGAGGAATCCGATGATCGTCTTAGATCATTGGCGTTGGGTACTAACGTAGGTACATGGCTTCGGGCCACACGGACGTTTTTCACGAGACGTCGAGGAAGCCAAATGATCTCGAATCATTGGCAAGGGGACTACTGTCCAAAATAACTAAAACTTGGTGAGGTGTTATTGGGGAATTGTCCATCTAACGTGACACCCAAAGGATTAAGAGGAGGTTGGTGGGAGCGGGGCTCCAGACGATTGAATAACGAACTTGCGATTACGATTTTGATCTGGCGACTATTGTGCATGGTTATTAATATGTTGTTTGTGGTGATTACTTGGAGAACTGTTGCGTGTTTACATTCGCTTTTACAGTCTTATATATACTTGTAAACTGGAACAGCATGAAAATTGAATAGCATGCTAATCAAGACGGCTAATTAACTCATGTGGCCTAAAGGCAATTAGGATCATATAGTTCAACATACTCAGCCTCGTGCTGAGCCTTTTGGCAACCACATTTTTGCAGGTATACTATGATTGACGCCGGAGTGCGGGATTGGGTATGGCTTTAAATTTGACTAGTCGATATGTGTAGGAGGAATCATGGATTATGTCGTTGTAATAGATACGTCAAGTGATGATCGATGTATAATTGAATCTTGATAGCTGCTCACTAGTTCTTAGAGTTATGGATTTATCATGAGTTGTGTTAACCTCGTCATCACTGCGGATGGATGTTTAAGCAGATGGATGGATGGTTGTGACACCCGCCTAGTTAGTGAGAGTGTTCCGCTGCGAATGTTGCGATTAATGTATTTTTAATTTACTGTTACGAAGCGATTACGGTGAGAGTTAGGATTAATAGACGGGGTGTTGGGGGTGTTACTAAATGTCACTAAAAAAAGAAAGTCATAAAATGTCACAGTATTTTCATAAAAGTCTATAAAATGCCACTATAATCATTGACTAGATGGAAAACAAACAAAAATACCCCTATTAGTTAGCAACATACTTTCAAAGTTCATAATATGCTCTAAGAATCATCAAATTCATAAAAAAAATTCAAAAAATATAAAAAAAAATTAAAAGTTAAAAATTATTAAAATTGGGAAAAGATGAAAATATCATAAATTATTTAAAAAAATAAGTATTTCAATTTTTGAAATTTATTCAGTACCATACAAAAAAATATGTGTTCTAAACAAATAATTTATACTATTTTTTTTTACCAATTTGTATCAATTAAGTATCATAATTATACTAAATAAGTATCATATATTTTAATTATTATTCTCTATCAATTCAAAAAATCTCTTCTGAGTTTTATTTATATTTAAAAATTTTAGTTTTTAAAATTTATGGTCTATTTTACAGATCTTTAAATATTATGATCATAAAGTAATCCATAACATAGAGCATCAATTTTAAAAACTAAAATTTCAAAAATATAAGTTGAAAAATGTAAAATAATTTACTTCGAAAAAATAATTTAAATTGATAGAAGATAATAAATAAAAATGTATGGTACTTATTTGGTATAAAATTATGGTATTTAAATGATAAAAAAATAGGTATAAAATTATTTTTTTATAAATTAAAAATTTATTTTGTTAATATTTTATGATATTTTCATTTTTCAATTATATATATTATTTTATATTTTTATTGTATTTTGAATTTTTGGTGAATTTTTTAACACTTAAGGACATATTGTGAACTTTAAAAGTATTTTGTTAACTAGTAGGGGTAATTTTGTCTTTTTCAATCTAGTCAATGGCTATAATGACATTTCACAAAATTTTACGAAAATATAGTGACATTTTTGATATTCTTTTTTTAGTGATATTTCATGAATTAGCCGAAAATGTATTGATATTTCATGAAATTTCCCTTTTTATTCTTGTTGACTTACGGAAAGACATAATTAATATGTTCAGTTTTCCACTTCAAAACGATTACTTTGTCCTTCATTTGGAATCTTTGATATGAACCTACAACATATATTCTATGCTAGTAATAAAATATGAAATTGTCCAAAATCAATGGAAATACCTATTTTTTAAAATCGGCTTGGTTTTGCAGTCAATTTTCTTTTATTTTACGGTCACTAAAAAAATATGCAGTCAATTTTTAAAAAAATTAATTATAATCACAGTTAATATTTTAGGGTAACAACCTAGATTTTTTTTAATTATGGTTATTACAAAATTGTATATTCAATAACCTATTTAAAAAAATAAAATACAAGTTGTGGATAGTTTTTTTATGATAAACAAGGAAAAAATTGAATAGAACGAAATAAAACGAACGCTCCAGCTAGCTGTTCTTTTTTTAACCGTCCATAAAGGTCGAAAAAAACTCGGACTCTCCAACTAGCCGTCCGTTTTTATAAGTCCGGAAAGGATGAAAAAATGGACGCTTCAACTAACCTTCCGTTTTTGAACCGTTCGTAAACAGAAGCTCCAACTAGCCGTCCGAAAGTGGACCACCTCAACTAGCCGCCCAAAAAAGGACACTCCAACTAGTCGTCTGTTTTTGGATGGTCCGGGACGCTCCAACTAGCTCTCCATTTTCAGATGATGTCCTTTACGAAGATTCAAAAAATGAACGGCTAGTTGAAGCGCCCATTTTTTTGTCCTTTTTAGACAGATTGAGGGTCACCCAGGTAAGGATGGCAATAGCCAATTGGTCGGGTTCGGGTCGGGTGAACCGTCACCTTTTTTCAACCGGGGGGGGTGATACAGGTGAAACAGGTGAACTGTCACTCGATTTTTTTCTTCCAACAAGCATTTTAGCCTTTAACACTATAAAAAATTAGTTTTTAAATAAATATACACCCATATTTGTTCAATAATACAAACTACATCAATAAATGTCATAACATGCTCAAAATATAGGGTATTAACCAACAAAATACTAAAAATACACCCATATTTGTTTAATAACACGTACATACAGGTGACGGTCGGGTGAACAAATCGGGTGATCGGGTGGAAAATATTCACTCGACCCGACCAGTTTCACCCGTCGCCCGTTTTACACCCGTTTTTGTGAGATTTTCATTCGTTTTAGCGGAGGATCGGGTGGTCGGGTGTAATTGACTCATCACCCATGCCATTACTAACACCCATGACCAATTCTTTTTTTTTAAAAAAAAAAAAGTTTAAACCCAAATCCAGTTCCGTTTGAACCAAATCATTCTTAAAATTATTCATAGTTCAAAAAAAATCAAATTTGGATAAAAAAAATTTCTTTACAACTTTTATTGTATAATACAACACCGGTAATAACCATATTTTTGTCAACTATATACCCTACAAAATAAGTGTGATTATGATTGTAAATCATAAAAATTGATGGCATATTTTTTATAATCACCGCGTGAACCGTAAATATGACTAACGACCACTCTTTTGCAATTAATGTATTCTTTGGACTAAATTAAAGTTGAAATTAACCAAAATGTAAAAAAGGGTTTAAAATCTGTTAATTTTTTAAGATCGCTTGACTCTTCATTTTTATTTATCTTTTAACTTTTTGGATAGTTTTTAGTTTATTTTTTGTATCTCGGTCCATTTCGACCAGATTGAATAAAATGATACACATTTATAAACGGTATTTTATATTCAAATTGTAAACAATGTATATTTTGAACTAAAGTAGTTCAGATTGAAATTAAAAGAAACAATATGCTAAACCTGTCTGTAAAATTAATAAAGCGAGTGATCATCGCCTGTGTAGGGATTAGACGTGATCAACACAGATCCGGTTCGGCGGTCCAACCTGGCTTGGCCTGAAAATAATGTCCTAAAAGTTCATCCGTATAAATTTTGGGCGGGTTTGGACAACAAATCAGGCTTGAATGAAAAACCGGGCCGGGCTCCGGTAAAATTTTTGACCCGCAACTAATCAGGCCGACCCGTAACCCGCTTTATTATATATATATTTATAAGGGAAAATTATATTCCCACCCATGACGTTTGGTGAAATTACACCCCACCACGAGGTTTCAAAAATTACATTGCCCACCCATTTGGTCTCCTCTATTTTACATCCGGTAACTTTTCTAATATTTGATCACCTTAAAAGATGCTTAAATGTTGTCCAAAATGATGATGAAACCTTACATGAACGATGCTAAAGTGTTATATTTTGGTCTAGCGTGAAATCCAATGTTTTTAAGCTCATATGTGATTGTGGGACCAATGAAACATGTGACATGTCAATGTGTTTTCATTAGGTCTCACAGGTCATATATGAGCTTTGAAAACTTTGGATTTGACATTGGACAAAAATATAACACCTTAGCATCATCCATGTAAAGTTTTATCAATTTTGGACAATATTTAAACATCTTTTAAGTTGATCAAATATTAGAAAAGTTGTCGGATGTAAAATAGAGGAAACCACGTGGGTGGACAAAGTAATTTTTGAAACCTCGTGGGTGGGGTGTGTAATTTCACCAAACGTCATGGGTGGGGATGTAATTTTCCCTTTATTATAAATATGATATAATACTCCCCTTCTTTTCAGTATATGATTTGTTGGGTCCTTTCACTATTTTCAAAATAGAAGATGCTCTAGCATTTTTTGTGATGTGCTTTCCAATTCTACCTTTTCATTTTTATTTTACAACTCAAATTTTCAAATTAGTTCAATTCTCAATGCAAAAAAGTAAGGGTAAGATAGTCTACATTTTCCTCTTTAATTCTTATGCCTAAAATTAGAAAATCAAGTATTGAGAATGAGAGGAAGTTATGTTTAAATTAATTATATAATACCTTGTACTATTTATTTAAATATATATAATATCAATAATATACATACAACATATATTCATATTATATTTAATACATATTAATATTATATATAGTCTATAAAATTTTTCAAAACAACTAACAATATTATAAAAAAATTATAAAACCGGGCTGGGTGGGCCAGGTAATGGCAAAGATTAAAAATAAGTTTGGGCCTAGCCTCGCCCAACCGAAAAAAAAATTAAAAACGGACTTGGACAAAAATATAGCCTAAAATTTAATATCGGCCAAATGCTAACCCGGCCCGCCCGCCCATTTGATCAGCTCTAGTAGGGATATAAGCCATCACTCAAATGGTGGGTGATTGTGGCCCAATCCCCAAGCAGGCAACAATCATACACCTTTTTTGAAAATTTTAATAGTTTTGAGTTTTTTTTTTATATTTTGTTATTTAAACCTAAATCTATTCTAAAATAATACATTATTATTGTTATTTTTTATAACGATAAAATGTCTTTTAAGAAAATAAGTCCGGTCTAACTGTGTAATTAGTATATATTATTTTTTGAGTGAGAACAAGAATGAAAAGTTTTTCAAATTCTAACTATACAAACTCAATACTCGACCGTGTAATGAATTCACTAAATATATTTTTTTTACTACTTGAGATCACCATATATGTAAAAGTCAGCGAAAAGGTAGATTGAAAGAGATGAACCCTTTTGATATAATGGATCCTAGTCAAACTTACAAGTAGTGATAATTCTAGGGGGAACATCCTCCCTTACTCGGTACAAATTTCTCACCAGCTGGGCATTGCCTAAGTTATGGCAAGCCTAATAGGATAATATCCATAAGAGGTTAATTTCCAAGGTCAACATTAGAAAAGTTAGAATTAATGTCCCTAACTTTGTTAACTTCTTCCCAAGTATAAATGGTCTTGTCTTGTAGATCCATCTCCAAGAGCATTCTTGAAGTGCTCCCTCGCTGATTCAAACATATGTTATGGCTACCCACCAAGGAGACAAGTTCCATAGCAATTGTTTTACTTAATATCAGCTAGTTGCACCTTAGTAGTGTTAGGAATTCTTCAGTTGGAAACAACAATTGGTATTCCGAACTCATTGCGAATCAACCACGCAATGATTAAATTCCTTCTCTAAATTCAGTGCATTCTTGCACTGATATTAGAGACGTCAGGGGGAGGAGAGATCCACTGAGCATGAGCAATGTGGTATCATTATTGTTATTCATCACCTAAATGAAGGCTTCAATAAAGGCTCTGTTGTCTTTGTTAGTTCTCTACCAAGAGAGCTCCATGTTATGCTTAACCTTGTTCCTGACAGCAAAAAAACCCATAGGTTATTAGCAATATAGGAAAACTTCTTAGCATTCCAATCATTGGGCTTCTAGTAGAACCAATTGACCATCATCATCAGAAGAAGGGACACAATTAACATCTAATAAATCCTTCCAAGTCTTAGACACTACACAAAAATGGAAAAAATAGTGGGCAAGAGTATCCTTAGCCCCAAGAAGCAAATTAAGACAGGCCTCCAATTCGCCTAGCAAGGTTATCCTGACAGGGAATGATATTGAGCAAAAACTTCCAAAGATTGAGCTTCACTCTAGGACAACAAATGGTGGAGATGATTTTTGTTGCACACTCTGCTAGCATAATGAGAAGGATTAGAAGAGTAGTCAACAACATGAATCATTAGATTAATGTATGCCAACTTGAGCAAGAACTTGTTATCTTCTGAATGGATCCATATCCATTTATCAATATTAGCATCAACAATGGTCAATGGCGATCTAGGTTCAATATCATGCTGAATTCTGGTACCTTTCATGAGCAGGTCTAACGTAAGGGAGATAGATTTCCATATAGTACTTCCTTATTACCTGGTTGACAATTTCTAATGTTGTTATTGGGATTATAGATATTTTTCAAGACTTGATCCACCAGAGAATCAAGATAAATTAACAAGATAATTCTTCGGAAGAGAAAAGAGGGACATGGTATATAATGGAAATAGTTTGGAGAACACTAGATATGAGCATACATGTAGTTGTTCGAGCCATAGATTTCGACCAGCTAGAGATATGTTTGTGAACTAAATTCAAGAGATGAGAGAAGAGATCCGATTTTCTTCCTACCTATTTTACGGGGGCAAACCAAGGTAGGATCTGGAGCAGAAAGTGACTTCATGGACATTAATCATAGTGGCTAGGTTTGTTTTTGATGGAATGAAAGAGTTTTTTTTACTAAAGAATAGCCGAGATTTGTCAAGATTAATCTTGTGGCTGGAGGCTTGGAATAATTTAGCTAAATAATGATTGAGAAAGTAAATATTTGTAGGGTAGTCACTCCTAAGAAAGGATATCAGTCGGTAAAGCTAGATGAGAGATGAGAGATGGAAGGGCATTGAGGAGTGAGTTTAATTCCTTTGAAATCTTCACTAATATTAATTTTGATTAAGTAACTGGAAAGAGCTTCATGAGCCAAGGTAAATAAGAAGGGTGAAAGGGGATCACCTTGCGTAGGATCGATGGGCTGATGTAGTTTGTCTAGGTTGTTAGACTCGGACAGACTACCTTGATCGAAATGTAACGAACATAGCCAATCTTATGGGATGGAGAGGGTTGACGTGACGTAGTTTTTCAGGGTTGTTAGACCCAAACAGACTAGCTCGAGAAGCGGAAGCATTCAATTGATGGGTTGTCTACAAAGTGTTCCAAGATGTAAGTCGTTGAAACACTTTGACTCTTTCAGTGAATGGACAGAGTCGATCAATAAAAATACCAATACAAGAATGAGAAACTGTATTGATATACTTTTTAGGGTTACAAGAAAATATCTTACACTTAGGGTTAGGAAGAAAGACTCTCCTAATGTCTACACTCACTCCTAAACGAATAGATCAATACAAACATGTGGAGAAATAAGTGTAAAAGCTCTTAATAGCTAGATATATGAATTGTAGCTTATAACAGGAGATATGTCTCTTTTTTCTGTTGACTTTTCCCTAATATAGGGAGTATTATGGCGGAAAAGCACATATTACAACTGATAATCCTAACTTTTTAGATAGCAAAACCTCTAGAACCGTTGAGGGGGTCTGTTTCCGATATTATGGGGATCAGAGCGTTTTCTAGCACAAATTTTGGACTTGACTCAATTCTCGGGTAACTGAGGTTGTGACTCTAATTTTTTGGGGCTCAAGGAAGTTGACTGAAGATGATAGAACGTTGGGAACAACCGGACACAAGTTAAGACCTTAAAATCCATGGTTGGTTACAACTGTATGACTTATTCTATCGGTAGACTCTTTCTGGGACAAAGTCGATGGACATCTACTTTGTGTGTTGCAGCAGGTTGACTGTCAACCTTGATGGACTTCTTACACATGGATAGACTCCATCCCCTGCAACACATATGGTTCCAACATTTCTTCATTGACTGCATTTGCGCTTAGATTGAGTCATCATCGGCAAAACCCAAAAGTTCCAACACCTTGTCTTATTCTTGTGAACTAAACAAAGGATGTACTTGGTTTGCCATTGATGAGGATTGAGCATATAACATATTGGAGAAATTCATAACTAAATTGGTCCAATTTGGGGGAAATCCCATTGAAGTGAGCACTTTCTTTGAAAAAGGAACACTTAATATATCACAGGCCTTGCTAAGACCAATCTTAAGAGTAAAGAAATCTCTCATAGTAGCCTGATTCTTCTCTAAGAAGTAACGTAGCTCTTCAGCTAGGATAATATCATCCGTGATCAACCTTAAAATATCCCAAGTTTTTAAAGGATGATCTAGTTTGCTAATAAAGCCCTAATGAGCTTTAAAAACACCGCAAACCTTAACAATAGCATAAGTACATACTAGGGCCAGAAATGATCTCTAAAATTACTTTTGTCTTATCCTAGTTCCTTTATCTTAAAAATACCTTTCTAAAAAGAGTAGTTGGACGACATTTGGGCATTTAGAGAGAGACCTTAGTTTCTTTATTCCTTAAACACTCTTTTGGAAGTATTAGGAGGGAATACCCAATAGCATTAGGAAAACTAAGCTAGGGAGGTGATGCAGCTGCTAGTGGTGGTAATAAGCACACAAGGAGGTCACTCAGCCGCTAATGCAAGCAAGTAGGATGTTATAAGTACGAGGTAGCAAGTAGGCAAGAAAGTATGACATTACAAGTATGAGGTGGAAAGCTAGCAAGAAAGTAGGATGTTAAGAGTACGAGGTGGCAAGCTAGTAAGCAATAGTGGGCGTTACGAGCACGAGCTAACAACAAGTAGACAAGTAGGATGTTGTAAGCCCGAGGGTGTCAAGTTGGCTTAGGTGTCAAGAAGATTCGTTTTCAAACACTTAGTCCAATAAGAATTCAACACCAAGCAAAATTAGGAGGTGTCACTCCCTTATAGGTGGCGATTTTGATAGACGTCAGCCATTCCTTTCTTTCCTTCATCTTAATCAACTAAAGCTCTAAGGATAGATTTAACGGTCCAAAAATCAAGCCAAGCCAAAATGAGAAGGAGGTTGCTACCCATGCCCTCCTTAGTCAGCCCTTGAGTTGCCATCATAAAGAAAGCCACACCTAAGTCTAATAACAAGAGAGCAAGTGGAGCAAGGTGGAACCACCTAGGAACATTACTTCCCTTAGAAGAAGAAAATCAACATAGAATGTCCTTTGCCTATAAAAGGCCATACCCTCCCAATCACCATCCAATTCCTAAATCACTTACCTTTATCAAGTAAGGAAAAGAGCAAGAAGAGAAGAAAGTTACCTAGAAGAGAAGAAGGTGGCCGAGAGCAAAGAGGAGAAGGAGTGTCCCCTACTTCATCTTCTTTCCAACTCTTGAGGTAAGGTTGTTCCTAGAGTGTTCTTCAACCTTTCCTACTGAAGCTAGGGCTGAAAACAATGAGAGAAGGACAAGGAAACTTACTCCATTCATGTATCTCCTTTAGATGCTTCAAAGGTGCTCTTAGACGCCCTAGTTGTTGTCAAAGGTTTCCAAGTAGGGATGACAATGGGTCTGGGGTACCCATTTCACCCGGTCACCCGACCCGCTAAACTGGGTGAAAACCCCACATAAAACGGGTGAAAAAGGGTGACGGGTGTAACGAGTACGGGTCGGGTGACGGGTGAACATTTTTACCCGTCACCCGACCCGCTCACCGTATAGATATATATATTATATGTTAAATTGTTACTTATTATTCATTCTCCTTCACTCATGATTTTTGTAACCCTAACTAGCAAATAAAGACATTCATGCTCTAGGTGACTGGGCAGTTTTTAATTCTCTTCACTGAAGGTAATTGCAACCTAACAGGCAAACATGGAACAAGGTACTCTGTGCCTCTATTTCTTTCTTTACTCTCTGTAATTTTGAAACCCTAACTGAAAAAAATAACTTACATGCTCTATGAAGTTTTCATTCTCTTCACTAAAGGTAATTACGTAATCTAATAGGGCGAACATTGAGCATACATGCTCTGCGTCTCTATTTTCTCTCTTCACTCATGGTAATTTTGCAACCATAATTGGTGAACATGAACAGGAACATACATGCTCTGTGCAATATTTCATTCTTTTCTCTGAAGTTAATTTCGCAACCCTAACCGGCAAACATAGAACATACATGCTCTACGTCTTTATTTTCTCTCAATTCACGGTAATTTGGCAAACCTACTGGTGAACAAGGAAAAGAAAAACAAACTGGTAGGTGATGGATGGGTGATACATAACGGGTGACACATAACGGGTGACGGGTCAGGTACGGGTGGAGTGGGTGAAGTCGGGTGACGGGTGCGGGTGAGGATCCACTTTAACCAAACCCGACCCATTGCCATCCCTATTTCCAAGGCCATTTAGGAAGGTCTTCTCTTTCGCTAAGGTAATCTCAAGGTCTAACATCCTTTATCAACCATATGAATTCGTTTGTTTTTAGGAGCCTACAAATAGAAAGTTCAAAATAAATTTAAGAAATAAGGAAAATAAGGAAGAAAATAGTTGTTTTAAGACATAGTCTCTATTACCAAAATTATAGGAAGCTCTTTTATTGTTTACCAAATTTTATACGCTAAGATAATCATGAAATTAATTTGGTTAATATGGCCGAATAGAGTTATGGGTTATTTGGAATGTTTAGTCGGTGTTTTATGGTGGAATTCATGGTTGAAGATTAATCTGATTGTTGGTTGAAAAGGTTGTTATTTATTTGAATTACTAAGCTAATCTGGATGTTTGATATGCTATTATGGCCGAAGGTTTCTATTGCTTTGTTATAATCTTTACTTTGTGCTCTTGTTATGATTGTTAAGTTGTTTTGGTGTACTACTCCATGAACATGTGAATAAACTGCCTATGGATGACCTAATAATTAATAAGAAGAAATGGAAAGGAATTATGAACTTCGAAGTGGAACTGATATGACCATATAGTTGGAATTGGAACTTTGGCATTACTTTCCTTATTATGCTTTATTCAGCTCATGCTATGTTGTGGGCTCCATGGGACACTTCATGGTTTCCTACACTATAGTTAAAGGTACTATAGGGGGTTTGCACATCTTTTAGGCCTGAAGTGTGGTTGGGAAATGATGGATAGACTTGGTTTGGATGGGAATGTAAGTATATTGGTAAAGAAAGACAAATGAATAGACTAATGTTCTATCTGATGACTATGGATACCTGGATGCCTTACTATCTTACCTTGAACTATGGTTGACTTGTGACTTTATATCTATATACTAATTTTGGTATACTACTTTCTATGATAGTTGTGAATTACTCAGCGTTTGCTGATTTTTTTGACATTGCGCCTTGTGGTCCCTTCTTTACGTTGTTGAAATGACCATAGGTACAGGTGCTAACGAAGTCTCACCCTAGGCTTGGAGGTTCACGTGAGTGTGGACAATCAAGGGATTATAGACCTCCACCTAGATCATTTTGAGAAATTTTGGTATGATGCACTAAGTTTGTATTTAGAACAACATGTAATAATGTTTTTAGTTGAATTATGTAATATATTAAGCCTTTGCATTCATAAAGGTTGAGAATGTGGCGTAAAAACCTATTAGGTTTGATGCTTCGTTGTTGTAAAGTTATTCTTGTTTATTAATCTTATATCATGTATAAGGAGTAGGAATTTAGGGGTGTTACAATTCTACCCTTCATAAAGCCAGATTGATTATGTGAGATAAGATGGGTAGAATGTGCTGGATTCTGTTAGCTAAGTCGTGGACACGATCTTATAGATAAAATTTCACAGAGCAATCGGTCTGAATTTATCAATATCAATAGCACTAGTGATCTTAGGAATGAGATTAATGAGATAATCATTCAAGGAAACAGGAAGGGGCTTCCCTCTGAGAATAGGCATTATCAGAACCAAGTCATTTGACTACATAAAATATATCATCATCTGCATACGGTCAGTAATTAATCTATATTGAGTCTTCTCTCTACCACTAAGATAAAATCATTATTAGTCTCATGCTAAGAAGAGGAAAACAAAGACTGAAAATGATTTCTATCAATGAATTCAATGTTGTGCCATGGATATTGCATCACTTTCCCAGAGTCCATGAAACCGAAAATTTCTTTGGATCTTCTAATAATAAAAGCTCTAGCATGAAAATAACCGGGGTCTTATCTCTTTCTTTAATCCAACAGTCTCTAGATCTTTGTTTCCACCAGATTTCTTCACGAAAAGCAAGGATTTCAATATCCTTTAGTAATCTCTTTTTTGTGTTTATAGCTCCCAGAGAATTATTACTAATAGAGATTCCTCGAATTAGTTCTTTCTTTTAGAGTCAATCTTTCACTTAATCTTAGATATAGACCAAAACTTCCACTCACTAAGCTTGTAGCACACATGTGAGTAGTAGTATAGTAGAGATATGAGTCTTAGGAACCCCAAACTTCACTCACTATCTCACACATTTGGAGTCCAACACCAACCATTCTCAAATCTTAAGATTCTCACCAGAACTTTGTGGTTGCCGAAGAATCTGGTAAGTACAGGGCAATGGTTAGAATCTTCTCAAGAAAAATGCTTCATCAAATATTAAGGAAAAGTGCTAAACCCAACAAGTCTACTATGATAATTAAACTCATCTTCACGGCAGTTGGAAAGTGGTAGAGCTTTCTCAAAAATACCGATATCATGGAGATCACATTCATCAATAACATTTTCGAAGGGGGACATATGAGCCTCTTGTCTTGTTCTACCCCTTATCTTTTCAGAAGCAAATACTATCTGATTAAATCACCAACTATCACACATGGTAGGTAGACTTGCTTACTAAGAAGAAGTGAAAAACCCATCCCTCGTAATCTTAACTTAATGCAGCCCTTAGCAAATAAGTATCTCAAAAGTAACGGAAATAAATGTAACTATCATCCTCACGAGTGTTACCGCCATTACTCAGATGTGAGTAACAAGGATTCCGAAATCACTTACAATGTAACACAATAATGACTGAGAGATAATCTAATCCATGATGTACAATTCTTAACAATCTACATGGGAGCATTCTAAGTTATATTAAAATCGTTGAATAAAAATACAATCTCAAAGTAACAACTATAGGTAGTATACAATCAACTACCCAGTCACGCACTCCAATGATGTCTTCCGTTGTGTACTAAAAATGGTAAGGCACAACAGGTTCACCACAACTTAGTAAGTATGATAACGTGTAATCCACGAGCTACTGGGCTACACAAGACTTATTGTCGAGTGAAACATGTGACTGATTATTATAAAAAATCATAATGAAGTATTGTAAACACCTAGCATGTTGCACAAATTCACAGGTACACAATTACTATACCGCATCACAAACAAGAGTAGAAACATTTGATATAATGAGTTAGTCCTCTGTTTATTCATAGGTCTTGAGATATTAATTGGGTTCTCGTTTCCGACCTTACTTATATATTCTCACACAATCCACACCATGGGATTATTTTTTGTCTTAGTCAATGATTAATTGTATCCGCGTATTTGTGAACCCTAATGGATAAGTATGAATTCTCAATGTAGTATACACGGTCAATATGACGTATACTTAGACCACGTCAAATAACTATGTGTCGTTGGATGATTGGAGTCAATCACTGACTCAAAGAAATCAATATTATACCACACCCTTTAGCAATGTGTAGACGGTCGATCGGAGCCAATTACTGACTCAAGGCTTACCATGTCTAACGACACGGTCCTGGGTGTAACACCCCACATGGGTAACTGTCCAACTAGCCACTTTAGGCCCTCAATTCTCACTTGAGCTTAAAAGTGGAAGGCCTTGTTGTGTAGTCAACCCATATGTATCCTTATAAACTATTCACATTACTACTCATATCCCAATGTGGGATGGGGGTATTACATATTCCCCTATTCAAAGAACGCGACGTCCTCATCGCAAGCCTAACATCCAAGTCCCATGGACCTCCTCGGTAGGTGTCGGGTAGATCATGCTGTCAGGGTCCCGAGTCAGCTCTGATACCATTTGTAACACCCCACATGGGTAACTCTTCAACAACCTAGCTCTCAAACCATTCAGGCTTGAAAACTAGCCACTTTAGGCCCTCAATCCTCACTTGGGCTTAAAAGTGGAAGGCTTGTTGTTGTAGTCAACCCATAAGTATCCTTATAAACCATTCGTATTACTACTCATATCCCAATGTGGGATGGGGGGTATTACAAAACGGATCTGATACAGATACCTCCTCTTATAATCTCAGTGTGTACGACCAGTACTTCATAGACTCCTCGCTTCCCCCCGATAACCCAAGTTGGTTTAAGTATATTTGGAACATTCGTCCTACTTCTAGTGTGTTAGTTCGAATCATCACGCCCCAGAAATCAACTAACGTTCTAGGGAGTTAGTGAGTAGTTCTCATATGTTACCACTCTGGAATACGTCCGCACACTGAATCCTCTAAAGTTCTCTAATCATCATCGTATGTTCCTTATGTAGGTTTGGTCTACTATGTGGAAGTTAGAAGCACATCACGAAAGGTGAGGACAGTTAGGTACGAAATGAAAACAATACTGCAGTAATACATATTTCATGCAATTATCTTATTGGTCGTTCAAACAAAACACATAACATGTAAAACGAGGTAGCCTCAGGAATACATAGGTTACAAGAAGCCATACCTTAGCCTAATCCGACGCCCGCCTAGTCCCGGCTGACGTTCGGCTATCCCGATCCTATAAACCAAATTAATAGGATACGTTAATTCCTTATCAACTCGGATGTAACGTTCTTTGTCTTGTATAATTCCTCTTATTAATTCCTTAGTTATAATATACATCCATATATAGGTATGTTCTCATCAATTCCACGTTACACTAATATTACATTTATGTTCCATAATTTTCCAAGTCCCACATGAATTATAAAGTTCCTTTTTGTCCTAATACTTTGAATTATATATATAGGTATAAATACGTATGTGTACGCTCTCGCAAATTCCATGGTTATACTATTATTCATTAATCCCCTAGTTTCCAATTCACTAATATATATATACTATTAACAATTATATTACTCTTCCAATAATGTCTACTTTTCAATTTAATTTCAATCACATATGCATCTTTTAACTTCAATTTCTAACTTAATTATTTCAAGACTTTTATTTCAAATCTTTCACACTATTGAACAGACCTTAATTTCTAAACTTAAAAGTTACCACTAATTCCAATTAGGCCTAACTAGAAGTCTGTTGGGCCCCTATGTTGTTTCTTTAAGTCACTAATGTTTCTAAACGTTCTAATAGTGTTCACTTAATTTACTAGGTCGCCTTGATGTCCCTATTAATTTACGTAGATTTATTTCATTTAAATAATGACTATAATATTTATTAAGTTATTTTCAGGTGTTAAAACTTTTTAGTAAACTCGACTATTCCATTAGTCTCGTAACCATCCATTTTTAAAGTCATTCTTAATGTCTAATGAAATTTCGTTTCGTTATTAAATTCCTAACGTGTTCTTAAGCGGTAATAATTTTGTTATGCCTTTATATAAACTCCTAGGCCCATTAAGGTCATATTTCATAAATTCAACCATACATATATATATATATATATATATATATTAATATATAAACATATCTTGGGTCAACTAATTAAATAAAATGACCCTTATATTAATATACCACCCAATAATTTGTACGCTTTTTAAACGTATAATATTATTTTTAATCCATATTTACAATTTCTATAATTGTAATTAATATCCAAAATAATAAAATATCATAAATAATGTCATTTTCATAAATTTCATGTTTTTTATGTCTAAATAATCTTATAATAACATTTTATTAAAAAACGCGTAATATGGTAAATTCAGTTTGGTAAAAATACCGATTATGTAAATGATTTACATTTTCACGCTTTCGTTTGCAGTTCTGGAGCCCAAACACGCCCTATCAGTTGTGTTTTTCCACTCCTATTCCCGGCCTCTGTATTACCCGCGCCTAGAACGCGGTTTATCCGCGTCAGCGTCCCATATGTCACATATGAGCTTAACAAACTTCAAATTTGATATTGGATCAAAATATAACACTTTAGCATCGTCCATGTGAAGTTTCATCAATTTTGGACAACATTTAAGCATGTTTAAAGTTGAATTACGAAAACCAACAGGGTATATTGGGAATTATGAAAGAAAAAAAGGGTATATTGTGAATTTTCCCCTTTTCTTTGTGTATCTGGGTTGCCCCGACCCGAGTGGCCAGAAACGGAGCAGGTCGGCCCTCTCTAGGCTGGGCCGTTTTTCTTTTCTTTTTTTTTAATTTTATGTTGGCCTGACCCAATATACTTGTTACTTATATTGTCATTTCTAGCTTGTTTCTTACTCGTTTTTCATGTCGTTCATGACACGTTGTCCCGTATAACGAGATGGACCTATATTATTGACTTTAAATTTATAATTTAAAATTAAAATTACTATTTTTATTTATAAATTCTTTTACTTAATATTTAATTCCTAATTGGTTAGTGTTTTGCCATTTTAGGCGGAAAAGCTATGTCTCTTCTGGCTGCTTAACCTATTTCCAACTTTTTAAAATTTCCCAAATAATCTTATAAGGTATCTAGGACCTCTTTTTCACTTCTAAAATGTTTATGACACATTTTTTGATGAAAAATGATTAAATTTATTTTCATTTATACTTCTTTTCTAAAACCTTCTCAAGGTGTTTTAGGTTTCATTAATCTATCGATTCCTTAAGATTTATTTAAATATTATATTATTCCTTTTTACTTATTTAAGTATATTTAATTCCTTAACTTTCATTAATAACTTTTATTTAATTAATTCATTATTAACTAGGGTAATTATTATTTGAGATATTTCAAGAAGTTTCCAAGATATATATTTTAGATTCCAGTTGGCCCACCCATAAAACCCTGTAAATATGAACTAAAGATGACCAGGAAACGTTATGACTGTAGATATGGTGATGAGTTTGAGATATCATTGAGCAACCAATAAAATTCCTTCACATAAGACAAAGACCACCACTTCTACATTTGCAACAACCACACAAAAAAATTATGGGAATTTGCCAAAGAACTGGTCCATATCAATCAAAGATTTGTGAGTTACCGAAGAATGACATCAGGTTTGTGTTTTATAATTAAGCTCTTAACCCATGAAACTGTCATGGATAACCCAATCCCCTGCAGTTAAGAGTCAGAAAAACTCATCAAAAAGATCGACCAGATCGAGCAAAGGAAACCTGACGATCAGCCTAGCTGATAGATTCTAACCACAGAGGATCAACCACAGTAGGCATGCACAACTCTCCAAGACTGAGTAATCTAGGGAGCACCCAAGCCACCTCAAACAAATATGAAGATAGTAGAGACTGGAAAACCCCTAATGACACACTACACCCCTCGGACTCATAGACAAAATCAAACAATTGAAGCACCAACGACTTCTAAAGCAAAAGAGAGCTGCAAAACCCCGACTGACCACCCGAGGATCACTCAGAGAATAGGCTAACACTTAGCAATCCCACTACTCAATCAAGACAGATTTCCGGTACCAACTCGGGGAGATCTCCGTGATTGCCAGCAAAAATGAGAGCTCCCTCCCATCAAGCTAACAAGATTCAGAAGGATCAAGCGACAAGCAGAGACAGCAGAAGAGAAACGGACGAAGAAGAGCACAAGAGAAAACCCTAACCGACACCACAGAGACCAGAGACCAATTCAGGTCAAAATATTGTTACTCACTTGATAACCACATAGAGGGGAGGAAAGCAACGCTAGAAACCAGGTTGAGGGGGATAGAAGAGTTTGAATCTCCCCGATGAGGGGGGGGGGGGGGGGGTGATATGCTGGGATAAAATCTCCATGTTTACACTGGACTGAGTAAGAGAAGAACGAAAATCACCTTTGAAATCACCTTCGTTAGGGTGAAGGATACGTACGGAATATTACTCCTCTCGATTGAAAGTTGCTTACTTTGAAGTACCACACTAAGATATTTTTTAATTGTGTATCTTTTAATAAATACAACTTATAATTTATTTAAAATTGTATAAGTAATTTATTAAATATATAAATTTACTAATAAAGTGAGAAATATTTTTAAATAGTAAATAATATAATAGTATCAAAATTTTACCTAACTGAGGTAGGAGTAATTTAAAACAATAGAGTGAAATCAGTAGTAGACATTATCTTCTATCCACATAGACGAACATGATCCAAAGTTGGTGAAACTATGGGCTGGAGTTCACAACTTGTCGATGATCTTCTTTAATAGGTCTTCAACAGTCATGTTAGGAAACAAGATTGAAACTTTTATTGACTGTGCAGATAAAATAAATCCTCTTGCGTCTAAGGTGTTAAAGATAGTGTGGAAGTTGAAGTGTTTAAGCCACTGTGTAGGGCGCTGGTGGTGAATGATGCAAGAAAGATCAATGTTGTCGAACTTCATATGATAATCTACCATTATTTTGCTTCAGATGCGGTAGGCTTGATCAGACAATAGTCGAATGCCATAAGAAGAAATCAGATAGGGAGGGGTTAGAGAGGGTGGAGCGTGGCTGATATCAGAATTTACTAGTATATGACTTCTATTTCTGATGAATTTCTGCTGGAGCAGTATTTTCAAGAGAATCATTGTGATGATTTGAGGAGGATAGTGATCATTTAGATGATGCTTCGATTGGAGGGTTTATAGAGACAAAGGCGAGGCAAAGTGGGAGGAACACAATGTCTCTAGAGTGGGGATACAGGTGTATCAAATAAGGGGGATTGTGATTCAGGAAATGCAAGATAAGGATGTACATACAGGTGATCCAAATGAAGAAAGGGAAGTTCCTTCCGGTTTGGGAATTCTATGACCCAGGCTCCTAAGATATATATCGATTGTTGGACCTTTTTTGCCTCTAGGGTTAGAGAATATTATAAGAGCCAGAGAAGATGTCCACATGCAGAAGGTTTACCATTCCTTTGATTGAGTTAGGCACTGGAAAAATTTCAGTAGTCAAAAGAAGAAGAAGAGCAAAAAGCTTCCAGGGAATCAGCATGATATTGAGTTATCTATTGCCCAAATTATGAAAGAGCCTGATATTAAAGGCAAAGTGAAAACTGGTCATGAACTAATTACCACCAAGGAATCAGAAGATGTAGTGACTCTAGTTCAAACGAAGGGGAAGGAGATGATGTTTAACCTTGGATCTAGTGGAAAAAAAAAACAAAAAGATATTAAATCCAAAAGGAGGAAGAGTAGTAAACCTTAAGTCTCTGGTGCTTAAGTCTTCGAACATGGAGAGAGGAAAGCAAGGACTCTCGAGGTGATTCTCATTATTTCACTCAGGCATACCTTGCAGCCAAGCTATAAGTGCAAAATACATCTATTTATAGGGCTCTAATACTTTGTATTTTTATAACAATTCATGTTATATTTCTCACTTATCATAAGTGTTCCTTAAATTTATGTTTCGATGTTAACTGATGCTTTTTGTGTCAAATGTAGACAAAAAACTTATTAGAAATGCAAAGTATATCTCATGAGGATTCCAAAAACAACAAACAGAGAGCAAAATGGAGTCCAAACGAAGAATCAAGATCCTGTTCAAATTGTGTCCAAACGTGTGTTCATTTATATCACACATGATTGAATCATTATTATATAATGATTATTCAATCATTATTTAATAATGATTATTTAATCAATCATCACCATAATCATCTCACATGGTGTTGCACTTATTTACTCACGTCAAAATCTTACACTTACGTTTTGTCCATGAGAGTGCAGCAATCAATTCACTATTGGCTGCAACATTATAATGGCCACATCATTTGGGCTCATGCACGTTTAGGAGCAAAAGATAACAAAGAAATAAGTTTTGATAAAGAAAAAGTCGGCTACACAAAAGGAGAAAGACGGGTGCTGCATATAAAGGAAAAAAATAGGGTATCAGGGACGATTTTTTTCACGCCTGCGCCTCCACAAAGGGGCCTCCTCCTCCTATCTTCCATCTACTTCCACGCACAAATCCACCATTATTTCACACTTTTAGCAGACCATTAATACAAAGGCACATGACATGGAGGCGAGGATCTTAGAGTTTCTTCTTCCTTTTTATTTAATCTGTTAATGTTTTATTCCTTTGTTGTTATTGTTATTTTTAGAGTCATGTCTGAGTAGTTAGACAAGCTCTCCGGATTAGGGTAGCAAACCGGATCTTATGATTTTTATTTTGTAATCTTATTAATGCAGTAGTTTAATTCCTGTTCTTCATGCGCTTTAGTTCTCTAGCTAATTATTAAAGCAATCATTATAGTTTTTTAATCAACACGTGAGAGCTGAGATCGATAAAAAGACATAGGAAGTAAGTTAAACTTGATTAACGATTGGTTGTGTCCGGATTAGAGCATTAGCCTGCTGCTAATTCTAGCAACTGTTAGGATTCGTTAGACTTACCCGTTGACTAATTATTAATAGTTTCTGAGTTTATTGTAGAATTAGGGAAGAGTTTATTAATAAATTTAGATAGTGAATGTTTACAGAACAATCCGGGGTGCTCCTTAGTTTTAGAGTTTTATTCTTTCTTTCTTTCTTTATTTTTATTGTTTTGTTATTTTATGTTTGTTTATCGAGCCAGTATTTTAATTAAATCAAGAAAACCTTAAAAAGTGATGTTTCCTGTTTTCTTGTTAGTTAATTTAGTTTCTTAGTTAATTAATAAATTTTCAGTTAACTGAAAGAGGTCCCTGAGTTCGACAACCCACTTAATCACTATTCTATAATACGATAGGTACACTGCCTAGGTAGAGATAATAACGTATTTATGCTACACCAAGCAAGGATGCCAAGAGTAATGACTTGCATTAGTTATAACTGTCAAGGGTTGGGTCGCCCTCAGGAAGTAGCTTGAGTTCAAGATCTTCTAAGGTCTTTTTCAAACCTGAGTTTGTTTTCTTAATGAAGACTCATAGGTTTGGGAGTAAGATGGGTATGTTGCTGAAGAAGTTTAAAGGGTATGAAGGTATTTTTGTCCCTAGTGTGGGGAGAATTGGGGGTCTAGCAATGTTATGGATTCTCTTGGTCAAAGTTTGCATTAAAAATCTATTTAAACATCATATTGCAGCAGAAGTGGAATATTCCTAGTGGTTCCTTCTTCCATTTCACAGGATTTTATGGCTGGTCTGAGTGGAGTCTAAAGTATTTATCTTGGAATCTGTTAAGGATCTTGAGGAAGTAAGTGGTTATTCCTTGGATAGTGGCTGGTGATTTTAACCAGATTATGTTCAATTCAGAAAAGATTGGTGAAAAATTTAGACAGGATAGACAAATGAAACCTTTTAGAGGCATTGTGGAGGGAATGTAATCTACTTGATGTGGGTTTTTTGGTGCTAAAGGAATTTTACAAATGGTCAGGTGGATGGGAATCATTCTCTTAGTAGGCTGGATAGAGTGTTAACTTGCTCAACAAGCCTCTCTCTTTTTCCTCTCATCTCGGCGGAGCATTTAAAAAGGGAAAGCTCTGTTCCCTCTTCTTATGAGGTTTTTTGGAGATCATTAGAAACCTAAGAGAATTTTTAGATTAAAAAAATTGGCTTCAGGATTTAAAATGTCACAATGTTGTTACAGAAGTGTGGGGCCATTTAATCTTAATCTCAAGTAGAAAATCTTGAGTGTCAGTTAGCTCTGGTGAGATGGAAGGATGGAATATAAATAAGATCAGATGGAAGATCAAGAAGCAAAAGGAAGATTTGGCTGGGATGGGTATGGGATTAACATAGTTTTCCAACAGAAGGAAGTTGGCCAACATAAAGGGTTTTGATGGAGATAGAGCTCTTGCAATTCAAAGAAGATGTTGGTGGAAACAATGTTCAGAGAACCAATGGATAAAAGAGGGGGATAAGAACACGGGGTATTTCCATACTAAAGCCTGTTTAGAAGAAGAAACAATTACATTTTTGGCCCTCTTGAATGGGGCACACAAAATGTGCTACATCTGGAATGAGTTAGAGCTCTTGTGTTAATGCAAAAGTTTTGATTGACCAAACTCAGTAACAGACACAGAGATCTGAGTCTTGACCTGACCAAGGGAGGGTGCCGTCAAGAGAAGATCTCGCAGTGTCTAACCGTCCCTAAATATATTCTGCACAGATTTTATCTTTAGTAGATAATCTAGAGAATATCTTTTCTGTTTAATATCTAAGTCGGTTACTAGGATTTTATCTTTAAAGAAATTATATCTTTAAAGATATTGTTTTATTGAAATCGATAACTATATAGGAGACGTTAAGAGAAGGGTGATGGACGTTTTGTTGAGAAAAAATCTGGAACGGAGGTGGGTTTTTTAATAATACGTTGGTAGATACTAGAATCTAGAGAGCTAGAGATCTAGTGTTTTTTACGTGTTGTGCTTGGAGAGTCTGTTCTCCTAGTACGTGAGGGTGTGTATGTATGTTTGATACGAGCTAATATAGTGAGGATTCACGTGTATCTAATATCCTTCTCTCTGTTGATGTTCTCTGAATATTGAGTTCGTCGTCAGACTATTACTCAGCACCTAGTTCCTCGTGGGTAACAACCTCACTAAGAACACCGTTGTAAGATCCTACATCTTGACTAGATCCCATTTCTTTGATATCTTCCAAATTTCTTAGTCCATACGGATCCTAGATTTACAGATGCAGTGAAGGGCAAATTAAACCAGACTCATATTACTGATTTGATAGCACTTGTTCGGTCTCTGAAGTTCTGCTGGCAGTGAAGCAGTTAGGTGGAGATAAGTCCCTTGGACCAGATGAGTTTAATGGCAAGTTTTTTAAGAGGTACTGGGGTGTGGTAGGACCTCAAGTGGTGGATACAATCATGGAGATTCTTGCCTAGATCTATTAATCAATATTACATTACATTGATTCCTAAAGTTCAAGGTACAGTGTCAGTCAATGACTTTCGTCCAATAGCTCTCCGTAGCTTTGTCCATAAGATTGCTGCTAAAACTTTGGCAAACAGATTGAAAGCAATCTTACCTGATATTATATTTTCTTGCCAATCTGGGTTTGTCAAGGGTTGTAATATTTCTGATAATGTTATTATAGCGGGTGAAGTTGTTCATAACTTAGCCAATAGTCAAGCAAACAAGAGAGAATTTTGCCTTAAAAGTGGATTTAAGTAAGGCTTACGACAGATTGGAGTATGGGTTTATCAAACACATTCTGGATGCAATGGGTTTCCTTACAAATTCGTTTGCACCTATTCTAAACTGTATTTCTTCCATTCATTGCTCAATATTGACCAATGGTTCCCCTGGGAAATTCTTTTATCCTTCAAGAGGTATTCGTCTGGGAGATCCCTTATCTTTGTTCCTTTTTATTTAAGCAAAAGAATCTCTCTCTAGTGTAATAGAACAGACTGGTATTTAGGGTACTTTCTAGGGGCTGAAACTGTCACAGACAGGACCTAGCATCTCGCATTTATCCTTCACAAATGATATCCTATTTTGTGGGAACTGTAATGATACGAATGTTGTGTTCTTGAAAGATATGATTGAGGTTTTCCTTGCTTCTTTAGGCCATGAGATCAATGTGCTAAAATCATAGATAGTTTTTTCAGTAAACAACTGCTTTTTCGAGTAAAAAACAATATCTGTGCTATTTTGGGTTTTGGGGAAACTTCTAGCTTAGCAAGTATTTGGGAATAAAACACAGTTCTTCAATTTTGTTTGGGAATCTATCAGGAGAAGAGTGAAAAGTTAGGGGAAACCAATGTCCAAAGTAGCTAGATCTATCTCAGTTTCTAGTGTGCTTCAATCTATCCCGATTTATTCTATGTCACTATTCCTACTCCCAAAATGTATTACTGATAAGATCAATAGTAAGCTGGCTTCTTTCTGGTGGGATGGGTCAATGGATAAAAAGAGTATTCACTGGATCAAATGGGATGAAGTGTGTAAAAGAAGAGAGGCAAGGGGTGTTGGGTTTAGATCAGTTAGTTTTTTCAACAGATCATTATTAGCCAAACAGGCCTGAAAAATTCTGGTCAATCCTAGCTCTATGGTGGCTAGAACTCTCAAGGGTTTTTACTTTCAAGATTCTAACATTCTTCAAGCACCATCAAAGAAACTAGCCATTTCAATCTGGTCTTCTATCCCGTCTTCCCTAGATTTATTGAAGAAAGAAGTGTGGATAAATATTGGAGATGGTAAGGAGACTTTGATTTGGAATATGCCTTGGATTCCTAGACCGTTTTCCTTCCTACCCTTCACTCCAGAGCCTATTGGTGAGGGAAAGCATTCTGTTAACTCTCTGATGAATATATATATATATATATATGAATACTTGGAATATTCAAGCTCTATCTCAGTCCTTTTGGGATATTGATGTGCAGGAGATCCATAAAATTAGTTTTAATCAGTTAGATAAAGATGAATGGAGGTGGCACTTTTCAAAAGATGGGAAGTTTACAGTTCAAACAACTTATTCTTTAGCACAAAGTCTAAAATCTGTAACTGAACCCTTTACTAGTAGTAATCAAGGATCTCTTCACAAAAAAATATAGTTCATCTGCATTGAAGTCCTAGAGCTAAGTTACTATGGTGGAAATTTATGTGAAACATAGTTCGTGTGTAGCAAATGTGGCGAGAAGGGTTGGGGGATCACCACTTTGTGGCTTTTGTGGCAAGATAGATACTATGTTCGATGGACAGGTATCCTTGAGCTTAGTAATATCAGTTCAGTGGATGAATGTGATATCCAGAATTGGGTATTCTCTGAAGCAAACAAACGGCCTGCAGAAAAATTGGAATCAGTAATCAATACTATGTGGATTGTTTATGATGCTAGGAATACAGCTAGGCATAACAACATTCTCTCTTGGAAAAATCTTCTACAGTCGAATCTTGTGTTCACTGAGACTTATACTAAGAGTAGTTTCTCGATAATGATTCCGATTTCTATCTTAATCTTGGACTCCTCCTGTACAGGGTCCGACCAAAATTAACTGCTCTATTAAAATCAAAAGAGGTTATCCTCATGTCCTCGCTGGATCAGTTCGTAATTAGGAAGAGAAGATGCTGATGGCTTTCAACAAATGATGAGAGGAGGTGATTCATTTATAGACATGGAATCACAAGGACCGCAATATGGTCTCACTTGGGCAGTGGAATCGGATTTTCATGATGTTGAGTTGGATATCTAGAACGAAGACATAATCAACAGACTGAAGTATAGTTTTCAGGATGTTTCACTCAACAGACTGAAGTATAGTTTTCAGGATGTTTCACAGGGGTCATCTTCAAGAAAGTTGGAATCACTGAGGACCTTTGTAAACACTTGCAGAAGTGTTAAACTTAAGATTTGATAATTTAGTACTTAACTTCCCTCATTTACTTTTTTTTTAAAAAAGTATAATGGTAGTGACACCTAAAGATTTGGGATATTCCCATAAAGATACTAGTGGCACCGTTCGGTATGGTTGTTTTGGTCTAGCTGTATTGTGGTTGTTTTATACTCCCTCTGTTCAACAATAACTGTCATTTTAGAAACTTGCACACTTATTAAGAAAAGTAGGACAATGACGCATGTGCCCCTACTTTTTACTTTTCCATTTAGATAATAATTACTTTTATATTGAATAGTAGGGGTAAAAATGGAAAAAAATATGTCAAAAAGCTAGAATGACAGATATTTTTGAACAAGAATCACATCCTAAAATGACAGATATTAATTAACGGATGGAGTATATGGCAATATATTTAGAGTATAATGTAGGACCCACGTGGGACCCACACGGGAACCACCACATTTAGACCACATTTATACCAAAGACCGGACGAAGCCAGGTTTTAAGATTAAAAAAAAGGAGCAGACATTATCTGTAACTTTGTCTACTCTCAAACGCGGTCAGCCTTATCTTTTATAAAATTTAACTTTATTACACACTTGGGTCCCTCCAACCTATGGGCGAGAGACATTGAAAAGGCAGTAGTGAGTAGTCAAATGGTTTTCTAAACAGAGTGGAGACGTTCCATCATGATCTCCAAGAAAATGTAAATGATGCTTCATAATAATGATTTCCTTTAGCAAACAGACATCTATTGACGACATGACTTGCATCTTTGCATCATTTTGACGCTTGTGCCACTACGTAGAAGTTTATTAATACTAGACTAAGAGCTGCTCAAAACCTGTCCGACCCGGTAACCCAGCCTGGTGATCCGGCCCGGTCCTGCCCAGAAAAAGCCCGGTAAACCCGAATCTGACGGACTGTCCGGGCGGATTTGGACAAAAAAATGAGTCCGAATAAAAAACCGGGTTGGACTGTGGCAAATTTTCAAACCCGCGGGCTGAACCCGCCCGGTCCGGGTTCCAATATTATTTATTATTTTTGAAAAATATATATAAAATAATGTATATCTTATATTATTTTATATAATACATATATCAAAATTCTATTAAATATACATATAATATAAAATTTTACTCAAATTTATATATATAATAATGATTTTGAAATTAAATATATATATTAATTTTTTAAATTAAAAAATAAAAATAAGTAAATAACCGGGCCGGGCACCGGCAGAGCTGAAAAAAAATCGGGCCTAGCCCGGCTCAGTCCGAAAGTATAAAAAACCGGGCTCGGTCTCCATGAGTAGGCCCGACGGGCCCAAAAAATCTCCCTGGCCCGTCCCGAACCCGGCCCGTCGTTCCCTAAAAGAAATAATGTATGCACCTAAGGAAATGTAATAATATTAGTACAATTTATCTCTTACTCTGTTTGCCCCTTCGTTTTTACTTCCTTCATACTCAAATAGAAATTCGTTCCCTAAAAGAAATAATGTATGCACCTAAGGGCATCCACAATGGTGGTGAGTGTCTTACCACTTTTCTTAGTGCCACATCAACAAAATGAATTATTTTATTTATTAAGAAACTCTCATCTCTACAATAGGGAGTTCCTTAGCATTCTCTCTCCCCTCACCAACCATTTTTATTTCAGCTTACTGTTAAGAGTTTTTATTTTTTTATTATCGTTGCAGTGTTGTAGCCAATAAAATTAATTTGTAGAGTGTTCCTTATTTAAGAAACGATGAGAGAGAAATGAGATGGAATCCACACCACTACAATAATTTTTTAAGTTTCTTATTGACACATAAGGGTGGAATCCACACCATTGTGAATGCCCTAAGGAAATATAATAATATTAGTACAATTTCTCTTTTACTTTTCTGTACAAATTGCATATAGGTGTATGGATAAATGCAATGAATATAGTTTAACAAAATGTACACAATAAAATATTCTATATTCTTAAATGGATGTTCTTAAATTAGATTATAGTTAAAGTTGAATCTAAAAGAACTAAACTAAGTTAATAATGTAATAGATAATGAGTGAAAATTTTTCACTAAGAATTGAAATATCAAAAATCAAGACACAATTAGTATTATGACAGTATTTAAATTCACTGTATTCTTTCATTTTTTGTAACTTTTTAAGAATTATGTGCTCCGTGATAATAGATTTATCCTTTTACTCAAACTTCTATAATATATTTTTTGTATGTTAGACATAGATAAAAAAAAGTATGTATAAATAGTAACAAAATATGAATAAGAGACCTCAAGAACATTTTTCAATCTTTATCCAATGAAAGTTAGTGTCATTTTTTTTTTTGAAATAAAATGAAAGTTAGTGTCATAAAGCAATAAAAAAGTGTAGAAATTAAAGACAAATTATATCAAAGTCCAACCTAATGTTACTTATCTTTCTTTTCATGTAATCCCTGCTATTCTATGATCATAATATAACTCCACACATTATAGACCATAACAGATTTACGATATAATTTTTTTTGTCTACTTCTATTTCATTTATGCTCTCTTTGACTATATAATTCCAACTTGTAAGATGAGGTATCGTTATTGCTGTATGTCTTTATAACCTTCTCATCTATTCCAACGTGCAGCTTGCTTCGAACAAAAATTTACATCGCATTGAAGTAAAATCGGATTCAGCAACTGCTAAGCAATAACAGAACACCAATATATAACATTTATCATAGCATGTCATGTCATGAGCTAATGGAGAGCTGAACTGTGGCAATGTATAGCGAAGTGAAGCAGACTACGGATGCTCTTGTGGAGTTAGCTTTTAGGCTTCGTTCTGGCAACAGCTTCTGGAGGTAGATGAAGCTTATGTTTTTTGTGGGCCCATATAATAAACGTATGAGAATATTAGCCTCGTTCAGAAACTAGATTATGGGGGAGGAACGCTACTCCACCCAGCGTTTTGCTTTTTCTCCCGTGAGAGGCTTACAAATAAATACTAGATTATCTACTCCTCTGACACAATGGTGAGAACGGGGTTCCTTCTCATCAAACGAGTGTTTGCCCTTTATAATCTTCATCGAGGTGGGCCCTTCAATGAGAAGCTTCCTTCTGAATGGAATCTCATATGGCCCTATTCTTTTGCAAGTGTTTCAACTGGTTTATGATTTATCAGTTGGTTTATCAGGGTCAGCTCATTCTTTTGTTGTATTATGGGTCAGATACCATTTACTCATAAAGCTTATTCAAAACAACATTATCAGTTAGTTAATCAGCCGGTTTACGCATTACCAGTTGCATTATCAGTTAGTTAATCAGCTGGTTTACGCATTACCAGTTGCATTATCAGTTGGTTTATCAGGCTCAGCTCATTCTTTTGTTGTATTATAGGTCAGATACCATTTACTCATAAAGCTTATTCAAAACAACATTATCAGTTAGTTAATCAGCTGGTTTACGCATTACCAGTTGCATTATCAGTTAGTTAATCAGCTGGTTTACGCATTACCAGTTGCATTATCAGTTGGTTTACATATTGTCAGTCACATTATCAGTTGGTTTATCAGTTCAAAACTCTAATACAAAAAGAACAATTTATATAGGTTTTTACACAATCATCTAATTTTGAAATCAGTCATCAGTCAATATCAGCTATCAGCTGGTTTATTCTTTTTGCAAAAGAATGGGACCTATATGGGCCCACAAAAAACATAAGCTTCATCTACCTTCAGAAGTTGTTGTCAGAACGAAGCCTAAAAGCTAACTCCACAAGAGCATCCGTAGTCCTCTTCGCTAAACATCTACACTCAGGGAAGATAGAGTAGGGAGAGTGCATGAACGTGATATTTTTGTATAGGCTTTTGCTTTGAATATGCTCATGGTTTTTGAGATCCTTGTGATAACAAAAACAATCATTTTTCGTGACAACTATATGCAGTTATCTTTAGCTGCATTTAAAATTGTACAGTTTATATAGTGTAAAAATATAGGTTTGGTACGTACGAATTTAATAATATCAGAATTTGATATATAACTTTACATGTAAGTCCGTACAGTTTTTATTTACTAATTATACTGTTTTTATAGAACAAATATACATGTTTATAGTCATCTATAGCTACATCACAAAAATTACCAAAAAAGAATACAGTTTTATATAACTAACAGCAAGCCCTATTGATTGATTAGTATCTATACTTATTTACGATATACATAATATGTACTACCTCCGTCCCACTTTGAGTGTCTTGTTTGCTTTTTGACATATTTTTCCATCTCAATATTAAACATGTAAGATAAAATAATTTTATAAAATAAATTTCTACAACATATAGTTTTTCGTATAAGCTTTCTATTGTAAAACTTAGATTTATAAAATTATGTTATCTTACACGTTAAATATTGAAGTCAAATGACATGTGCAAATAGTAAATCAGACGGTCAAAGCGGGACGGAGGGAGTATATTATTAGTTTTCACTTCAAATCCTATAAATCCTCTAAGACATCCATACCATATTTAAATAATTTAATAGATTTTAAAAAATTAATGGATATGTGAAGGTGAGAATTTGTATGAGATTTTTGGTTAAAAAATACAGTTAGATAATATCTTATGATAAAAAAATGTGCGAAAGTGAAAAATAAAAGGTAAATTATAAAGATAAAATCAACACCAAAAAAAGTTTAAAAAATGATACTCCCTCCGTCCTGAATTGACTGTCCTGTTTACTATTTGGACATGTCGTTTGACTTCAATTTTTAACATATAAGATAAATTAATTTTGAAAATTTAAATTTTGCATATGATTTCTTACATGATAAACTATATGTTACAAAATTTAGTTTTATAAAATTATTTTATCTTATATGCTTAATATTGAAGTGAAAAAATGTGCCATAAAGTAAACAGGACGGTCAATTCAGGACGGAGGGAGTACTAGTTTTCTAGCACAATAAAACAAATTAATAAATTATATAGGCCTATAGGTGAAAGAAAGAATAAGTTAAGTTATTTATTTATTAATATAGATTTATCGCATAACCAAGTGAATAAAAACGATTCACCTGAACTAAGAGTTATAAGTAAAAATATAGAAAAAGAAGCTAAAAATTAATGAGACTGCGACGATTTCTTACCCACCTCAGATAACTTCTTTCCTTGTAAGTGCAAACATTGAACTTTCTCCCTAAAACACTAACCATTGTTCTATGGTAGCAAGTTCTTTCAATGCAGATGATATTAATACGAATTCCCCTCTTCCATTTCTTTATGTCACAACCAATTAATGTCTTATACTAAAAAAGAAAAACAATTCAACGACGGTGGCTGTGTGGTGGAGATAGTCGCACCCATGGAGCATGATAATTGACATTAGCAGTTCGGCTAATCTGTCTCCCCTTGGATTGAATGCACCGCGAGTTGCCTTACTTTCTTCCTTCGGTCTGCATTATTAAAAACAATCAACGCTTACGAGTCCAACAGAAAACCCCCTCTTTTTTCGGACTGATGGTAGAAAGAACGACTCTGACAAGCTTCCATTCAACTCCGTCCGGGTAATTGTTGCAAACAAAGCGTGAACTCTCGGTGAAGGTACGATTCTTTGCTTTTAACCCTTGTACTATCGTTTCATATTGTTGAGTAAGGGGAAGGTTCATTCCTGGATTGGTTTTAGGGCTTTGTTTTCTTAAGTCCTCTGGCAGAAACGTTGTGCGTTTTGGTTGCCTTCCCTGAATCAAGAAATTAAATATTCTCACTCTCATTGTTTTTCATCATTGAACGATCCTTGCTGTCCGCAGGGTTTCGCTCCTAAGCTCAAAGGTTGATAACGGACGTAGTTCCGTTCGTCAGTTCTACTGCTACCCTTTGGGGCGATTAACATGGATCCAAGGCGTAGAGATTACCACTCTAGCTTCAACAGCGGGCTTAGCTTTCAGAACTGGGACCGAAGTTTCGCAAGTGCCACAACAGTACCCAATTTCGGCAATCCAAATCAATTTGTGACTACGGTTCCCGATGGAGTAAATCAAGCTCGGCACCAATCAAGTGCCACTTCCGTTTCTAATTCTTCCCTCGATGACTACAACCTGCACGAAGACTGTGACTTCTCTGATGCAATTTTGGGGTACATAAATCAGATTCTCATGGAAGAGGATGTTGGGGATAGGAATTGTATGCTTCACGACTCGTTGGACTTTCAAGCTACAGAGAAATCATTCTACGATGCAATCGGAATGACGTATCCCACTTCAGAAGATGTGGATATAGATTGTCCTTCCAGTCAAGATCACGGGTACCGCCTACATGGTGCTGATCCCTCTGAGAATCATTCCGGACCTGCAAATGTTGGTTTTAATGATGACAACCTCAATTACTTATCTGGGCATCCTAGGTGGGCTTCTGAAAGCAGGAATTCTGCTTCAGAAGTTGAATCCTTGAATCAACGTAGCCAGTCGGCATCTTTGAATAGCATTAGCAATGTTGCAGATCGGTTTGTGGATTCTCCCATCAGCACACTCCAGAACCTAGATCTCTGCAGCGATAACCAGTCAATTTCTTCTCTGTTCATTAAAGGAGCTGAGGAAGCCAGTAGGTTGATTTCAGATTGCAATGACTTGATCAGCAATTTACAGACCAATCAGATGATATCTATGAAATTAGAGGAACCGCATCACCAAGTCCCAGAGAACAACAGAGAGAGAAGAGAGGACTTGTCTAACAACGTGACAACAACTAAGGGGAAGAAGCATCTTCACGGAGACTCCACAGATTTGGTGGAAGAAGATGGTCAGAGGAGCACTAAACAAGCAGCTTTAGGTTCTTCAGAGTCCAGCATTAGAACCGAACTGTTTGACAAGGTTCTTCTCTACCACGCACGAGATCAAAACGAAGCTGTGAACTCCCTACGAGAAACGCTTCAGAGCACAGTAAGCAACAACAACAAGGCACAACAAAAAGATGGATCTAATAATCTTGATGATAACACTAGCTATGGCAGGGGGCGAGGGAGAAGGCGCAGAGGCAGGACAAAAGAAGTCTTTGATCTAAGAACACTGCTCATCAGCTGTGCCCAAGCAGTATCAACTGGTGATAGCAGAAGAGCTCATGACCTGCTCATACAGATACGGAAACATTCTTCACCTTACGGGGATGGTAACCAGAGACTAGCTGCATGCTTAGCAGATGGGTTGGAGGCACGTCTGGCAGGTACAGGGAGTTGGATTTACAAGTCAATCGTGAGCAAGAGAACCACTGCTTCGGATGTGTTGAAAGCTCATCTCCTGTATCTAGCCGCCTGTCCATTTAGAAAAGTGTCGAATTACTTCTCGAACAAGTCAATCGCGAAGCTGACAAGAACTGCAGCACGAATCCACATCATAGATTTTGGTATCCTGTATGGGTTCCAGTGGCCTACGTTCATCCAGAGGCAGTCAATGAGGCCAAACGGGCCACCGAAGATCCGGATCACGGGTATAGACTTTCCTCAAGCTGGGTTCAGGCCGGCTGAGCGGGTGGAGGAGACAGGTAGACGATTAGCAAACTATGCGGAGGAGTTCAAGGTGCCTTTCGAGTTTAATTCGATAG
The DNA here is from genome assembly GCA_023374045.1 of Limonium bicolor. Classification (NCBI taxonomy): domain Eukaryota; kingdom Viridiplantae; phylum Streptophyta; class Magnoliopsida; order Caryophyllales; family Plumbaginaceae; genus Limonium; species Limonium bicolor. Next base: position 124,395,203 of record CM041777.1, on the reverse strand, counting down.
CGAAGAAGTGGGAGAGCATTGAGGTAGAGGATTTCAAGCTTGATGAGGGGGAGGTGGTGGTTGTCAATTGTTTGTATCGGATGAAGAACTTACCGGATGAGACTGTTGCGGTTGACAGTCCGAGGAATGCAGTTTTAAAGTTGATGAGGAGAGTGAACCCGGCGCTGTTTATTCTTGGGGTGGTGAATGGGGCTTACAGTGCGCCATTTTTTGTGACCCGGTTTAGGGAGGCAGTGTTTCATTTCTCATCGCATTTTGACATGCTTGATACGGTGGTGCCTCGGGATTATGAGGAGCGGGTGCTGATAGAGAGAGATATACTTGGGAAGGAGGCGTTGAATGTTGTGGCGTGTGAAAGCTGGGAGAGAGTTGAGAGGCCTGAGACTTATAAGCAGTGGCAAGTGAGAAATTTGAAGGTGGGTTTCATGCAATTGCCGTTGGACCTGGAGATCAAGGGGCAGGCGGTGGAGAAAGTGGCGCCTTACCATAAGGATTTCCTGATTGATGAAGATAGCAAGTGGTTGCTTCTGGGATGGAAAGGAAGAACTATGTATGCTCTTTCTACTTGGAGACCGCGATAACTAAACTACCCACATACAAATGATGTGATCATAAGCCAAAAAGATGGATATACAGTTGTCTGTACATCTGTACACTACTTGTGTATGTTGTATATTCCATAAGACTATCCATTCGGCTAGCAAATATTGGCAATTTTCCCATAATAGATTATAGATCATTCTTGGTCATAGACCAAAATTATCTGTAAGATTTTAGGCGTAGACTAAATGGAGATGCTCTGTTCTCTATCTTATAGTATGTGCATAATCGTACACTCAGTATCAGAAATGAGCGTCATAGTTATTCGCTGTATTGCAGTATTGTCAACCAAACTTTGAGAATTAGAAGTCTTATTCGTTCGAGTTCAACTAGGATCATAGTTCTTGTATTTCTATGTGAATTAACATCGAGAAAAGGAAGTTTTCCAATCACTAACTTAAACCCATTCATTGTCGAATCCCACTCAGCCTTGGTCTTTCACAATAAAGTAATGGATGGAATTGCCATGAAACGACTTATTAGCCGATAAATAAATCACTTTGGAATGGCATATACAACACATATCATGGATCAAGTAAAGACTCTAGCCGTAGACGGAGAAAAAATCACCATTGGTTGAGTATGCTACTAATCAAAAGCTGCCCCTTATTATATTGTGTGCTTCCGGCTACTAGTTCTGAGTCAAGCCAGCAAACAAAAGACTTATTATAGGTCGATCCGACCGGGGCTGAGATGCAAAGAAAAAGGAAGATTTCTGGGACCGAATATAACAAGCAATCAAGGGAATCCAGGTCTTGGTAAGCGCAGAGGGGCTAGAAAGAGAAGGTAGGCAAGGGGGTTTGTTTGGCAACCCGGACATCTTCCTTTTTCTTTGCATCTCAGCCCCGGCCGGATCGACCTATAATAAGTCTTTTGTTTGCTGGCTTGACTCAGAGAACTAGTAAGGGAAGGAATTGTATTGCAGTATTGTCAACCAAACTTTGAGAATTAGAAGTCTAATAATAAGCCAAATATGGCTGTGTGCTTTGAAACAACAAAAACTCCATCAGTAGTTGCAGCCTTAGTACATTCACCAATTCCTCTCAGTATTCACATATATGTCCAATTGTCTACACTACAGGCATTTCAAAAACATAACAAATGACTGCAATGCTTCCATCTTCTGTCCAGCCAAGACCCAATTTCCACCCTCTACCAGCTGAAAGATGCTTTATACGGGTCTTGAATATGCTCCATGATATTGATAAACAAAATCCTCTGTACATGCAAGCAATCAATCATCAGATGGAAGCATAACTGTTAGACGACAGTTTCATGTGGACAAAAAGGTAATGGCAGTTTGCATTGCTCTTATGTGCATCCCTTAATGAACCCATAGCTATAGGAATATCCTGCAGTACCAAAAGTTCGTTCCAATGAGACTTATATGACTTGATCAACTCGATGATAGCTATAGCTAGAGTAAGATAAAGCAAACTGAAATCTAGAAAACTAAATAGTATGAGACTCCAGATGAACCCATAAGTTGACCATAGATCGATTAGACCGGCAGTGCAAGTTGGGCTTGTAAGAATCAAGGTCAATTCAATCTTCGGGGAGATTCTCCTCCTCACCAAACCATCTTGGAGGATCAAAACCTGATCCGCCTGATCACATTAACACAAATTCTGTATGGTTAATACATATTCAAGAATTCCTTACTTCATAAATTACGCACTGCTCGCAAAGGCAATTGGAAGATTTATTCACAACACCAAACCGTTTGACACGACAGTAAGATGGAAATATATCAATCAAATTGTTAGTCACCAGAAACTAACCAAGAGGATTGCAACGACAGATGCGGCAGGCAGTGAGAACGGTGCCTTTGACAAATCCATACTTGTTGTAAGCAATCATTGAGTACTCGCTGCAAGTCGGCACGTACCGGCAGCTTCTGGGCAACAGGGGGGATACCTCACCTGCACTGCACAAGGATTTAAATAAAGGTAGGCGAGCAGATAACGCAGAGAATAATTTTTAATATTAAGAAATCGAACATCAGGGCGAAGAGAAGAAGCTCACTCTTGTAGAATCTGAGAATGGATAATGCAACTTTCACTCCTGCATCGTCCGAGAAGTCCTTACTAGGGTTTTGGTCGATCTTACAGCAGCGAATTCGAGTGTTAGAGACTAAAGGTCTGGTCGTTCTGGGAATTCGGAAGCTAGGATTTGCGGCCGAGCAGAAGGTGCCACTGGCGACGGGGTTCCGCGGACGATTCGGCGACATCAAGGTTGCCATTTGCATAAATGGACTGGACAGGTTTAGAGTACGGGATGTAAAAATGATGTTAAAGTTGAAGGCAGCAAATTTGAAAAATGTCAGAAGTGGGATTTGAACCCACGCCCTCTAACGAAGACCAGAACTTGAGTCTGGCGCCTTAGACCACTCGGCCATCCTGACTTGACGTGGCATATTTGTATCCTTTATTATATTATCACAATTACGAACATCGACCTAAAGTAGAAGGCTAAGAATATGACGCGCATTGAGATTTGTGTCGAATATTCAATTCCATAATATCTAGAAGACTTTGCGCGGTTGAGATTAGTTGAACTAAATAATGTCATTATTGTGCAAATTAGTAAGAATTATATATTATTCAGAGAAAATTCATGTTAATATTTCATAATTTAGGATAAACTTTAGTTTTGAAACTTATTTATCAAAAAACTTTTAAAATTTATCATATACCCCTATTTCATGAAATGACTTTAACAATGACTATTTCACCTCTAACATTGCAGATCATATTTTAGTCAAAGATTATAGTCTTGTCTCCTTATCGTGGTATGCTGATAAATTTAACATACTCTCAAAGAAACCTTAATTTTTGTAGTAACTTTATCCTTAATTTTTTAAGCAGGGATAACCAACTTTAGTTCTCATTCAAAAATACAATAATCCAATGGAGCCTATGTGTTCTTATGAAGTTGTAGAATGATTGAATTAAGCGGTAATTAATTTTGAATAAAAATGCATCATGTAAATTGGCATTATGTTTATAAGTTACATTGTATGGTACATATCTAGAAAGTATTTTTAGCTCTAAAATATTACTCATTGTAATAACAATATAAAAAAGAAAAAGAAATAAGTAACAAAAGTATGACAACTTTAGCCAACGGCGAGAGGTTGCTTCCACTCTCCCTTTTCTCTTCTTTACCCATCCCCTTATCATAAGGACAATCTTTATTGTCGAAGATAACATCTGCATAAAGGGATGCAATATGATCTCACTAGGCACTATCGTTGTCAATGTTCTTCATTGGACGATGGTTTATGTCCATTTCTTCTTTATAAGTATTTCATTAGATCATCTACTTTCGGTCCATATTGGTATGCTTGAGATTGGAAATGACCGGATGGTTTGTTGTGTTAGTTTTGCTGGAAGTTTGAAGAAGTACAAATGGTTTCTGGGGCCAACCTGAAAAAAGTTGGCTGAATCTAAGTTTGTTGATGCAACTTTTGGGTGAAATCTGTTGCAAATAGCAACTAGTTGTTTTTAATCTACTTTGTCTTTCTTAGTTTCAGATTACTAATTTTGGGAAGGTTAGTTATTACCTGTAACGGTATTTTGCTAACTATGTTAAGTCTTAATGAAATAGTAGTATTTGTTAAAAAAAAGTCTCATCTCTTAAGTCTTTTGTTTCAACAATTAATAATAGTATTTACACTGTCATCCTTAATACCACACTTGAAGAAAACAAGGATAGCTATTATAAGCAAATGCAACAAGCTCGACGTCAACTATTATTTACTCCATATCTTTGATGCTTTCATTATTTCACATTTTTTGTAAACTTACAAGGATAGCTACCACACTTGAAGAAAACAAATGAACACCTTACTTTCAGGGTTATGACTTATATCATCTAGTTGATGAAACAACCCCTAGATCACCAAAAATGATAAATATGAAAATGAACTATAACGCCCCTACTTCAAAATTCGGATAATCTAACGCCCCTAACAGAAATAATTAATTGAGTCACAGTGGAAAATAAAACCGGTCATAACTTAAATGTGGGTGTTACCCGCCATTACTCACCCGTGTGAGTAATGAAGCTTTTACCAAAAACACAATCCAAAAACCCACAATGATGACAGAGACATAAATACAACATAGTTTACAATACTAAATCCCAAAAAGAACAGTGAGCAGTCTACCTAATTAATACCATGTAAGGTCCAACATAATCCTAAGGTATAATGACAGGTATACCGCTAACTACTCCCAAAAAGTCCCGTACTCGCGCATCGGTTTTCATCAGCTACCATCCTATAATTTGGTGGTCATAAAGGCTCAGCACAACCGTTGAGCATGCTACTATATGCCCTATACAAACATGACGAGAAAACTTAGAATGCAACTCTTTAAGCGCCGCATCAATCCTAGGAGAGATGGGTGAACCCCTCCTGAGACCCTTCACAATAGAGAGACAATTAGACTCCGCAACAAGGACAAACCGCCCAAGATCAAGAGCAAACTGCGCCTACAACTCTAAACTTCGAGCCTCGGACAAAATTGACCGTCGAACCCTATGCACCACACTAAACGATACCCCAAGAAGATAGGCCGCATCATCCCTATCACCGCAACCACCAACCAAGAATCAACCCCCATAACCCCAACATCATATTAAGCTTCACCAAACTTGAAGGTGAAAGAAGCCAACAATTCAGGTGGACATTCATATCCCACGATACTCCCAACACTTGAGCATAGGAAGAGGAAAAAGGACTACACTCCTAATAGACTTTGAATCCTCGAAAGAAACTTTATTTCTGGCCCACCAGTCCAGCAAAGATCTATCCCCTAAGCAATCTTAACAGGATAAAGAATAATAGAGCCTAGACGTTATATTCACTCTAAGTGAGAACAAGTTCAACAAATCCAATTATGCATATTTTAAAACAATTTAATCGTATAATTATGGTTACAATAACGTTATATTGTTACTTAAAAAGAATTCGGCCATACCTTGAGTTTACTATTATCATTCAAAATACAATAACCCAATGGAGTAAAAGAACAGTAAAAGGAATGTTTGCAAAAAGTGTACGGTATTTAGTGTATTGTACATACAGTGTACAAGAGTATATATAGTTGTTCTATTTTAACCTAGTTACATTGTAAGGACATGGACTGAATAATAAAGTTCATGGGCTGATTATTTTTGTTGTGGGCGAGAGTACTCTTGAGCCTTTTCTCTTATTCTATTGCGGGTCTCTGTATGGAGCCTATGTGCTTTTATTGAGTTTTAGAATGATTGAATTGAAATGTACCCAATTTTGAACAAAAATGCATCATCTAAATTGGCATTATGTTTATAAATTACTTCGTATGGTATAAGCTTCAACTCTCAACTCTGGAGTCCTCTTTCTTTTCAACAATTAATAATAGTGTTTACATTGTCATCCTTGAAACTTTCATCAGGTACGTCATTAATAACAAATGCAACAAGCTCGACGTAATTAACTGTTATTTACTCCATATCTTTTATGCTCTCATTAGCTCCAATTTTCATAAACTGGCAAGGGATAACTACCACACTTGAAGAAACCAGGTAAATGCCTTACTTTCACGGTTATGACTTATATCATCTAGGTGATACTTGTTTTAACAAGACATGATTATGTCAGTTTTAACCTACTTTTTGCTGGATGTGCTTCCTCAAGTTGTAGTTTTACCTATTTTTACTGAAATATGGTTTGTGTTAGCTGACATTTATGCTTCTGTACAACTGCTCTCATACAATAACTCAAATTTCAGTTGAGTACCAAGAATATAATGGATAATACTAGTGCACGAAGCCATAACTCTTAGTTGTTGGAGCTTCTAACAATGATTTAGAGTTCAATATATATGTGCATTATATCAAGTTTTGGAAGTGTGCATCTGTCTATTATTATGTTTGGTCGAACTAGAAACCAGCCTCTAACTTCACATCAGTTGTGCAATCTTCTAGTGTTTGAAAACAATCTGAATTAGATATAAAAAATGTTTTAGTGAACGCAAACTCAATACCAATGAACATTATCACCACTTGAAATGTGACAAATTCGAAATGAGCATGGGTTAACATCTAAACAAAGGAAGAAGTGGAAGATAAAATTCAAACAATAGGTAGGTGACCGTGGTCATAGCCAGACTAGGTAGAATTTTTTCAAGTCTAACTAATAATAGAGAAATTTGTCATGTATCTTAATGTAGCCAACAATTTGATCATCATATAAGTCTTCTATCTCTATGAATACAATTGTTAATCACAAGAGTGTTGATTCTACTTATGCAACATGATGGTTTCCTATACTACTTCAATCAACCATTTCACAAACAACCTCAACAACAGCAACTCGTTATATCATAGTTATTATGGTTCATAATGTGTATATTGGAGATGAGTATATGGTTCTCATACTCAATTATGATATTCGTGTTATTTATATTTCTTGTATAACATATTTCCCCAATTTTACATGTACCTTAATTAATAAAAAGATTTGATTTCAGTAAGAATCTGCTCGGCATAGATGTGTTGCAGTTGTTTTGGTCTAGCTGTTTTGTAGCTGTTTTATATGTGGTACTACATTATTGAAGGAGAATGTAGGACTCACGTGGCACCCATACAGGACCCACCCATTTATGACACAAATATGCCAAGACCGAACGGAGCCTAAAGCATTCCTGCTACAATAATAATACTTCATGAGGATCCAAAACAAGGAGACCCTACACATAGAGCACTTTAAAGAAGGACTTTATTCTCTCAATGATGCTCCAATTGATTACCCCTGCAGCTCCTGCAACTATGTACAAACGTTCCTACATGCAAATATGGCGTATTCGACTTAATTGGTCATCTCTTTAAAAAAATTACAATTTCAACTTTTGAATAAATTTAGGCTGCATGTAACCTTTAAACTAAAAGTCATGCTATTTGTTTTGGCTGTTGTCAAGGGAACATTCATGCTCTATTTTATTCCTTATTTTTTAATTTGTTAACACTTAGTAATAAGCGGTTTGATCTACTATACTTAGCTAAGAGGTATTTCCTATCTATAGCTATATGTTATGACCTCAATAATCAATAGTTTTATAATTTGGTTCATAAACAGTTGCATCTGAGCGTTAAAGTAATGCAAACGGATGGGGACTAGATTTTAAGCCTATGATTCGTTTATTTCTCAAAACAGAAATCAGCAGCATTGATTGGCATGTCTTTACTCTCATAAGTAATATAAAGCCACTGGAAATAGGCATCCCAAATTATTGGTAAATGTATAGCTTTTACTATTCTCACATCTATGTCATGGATCCTAGGGATAAATCATTTAGGGATGTAGCCTATTTGATCAACACAACTTCTAGCTCGACTACGAAGAGTAAATCACCCTATGAATTTTTTATTAATCAAGCATCATAATTACTACTTTCTTAAGGTGTTTAATTGTGTAGAAATCTAGGATCGAGTACTGAATTGTTGCACAGAGCATAGATGCACCAGAGAGCGGGAAAGAGAGAAAAACAAATGCTTTCATTATTATTGATTGTACTTGTAACACCCCTCTCAATAATCACGATATAATCTCTCACGTAGCAATAAATAAAATGTCTCGCAGCGGTAAATAAATAATAATTACAAAACTCACACGGGTGTCACCGGCCATTACTCGCCCATGCGAGCAACGTAGCCAAACTACATCCAACTTCCAAAATAAACAAACTGCTAACCGCAGTGACAACGAGAAACTTCTATACATCATACTAAGTCCATAACCAAAAACATCGACAAGTGAGCGACTACCCAATCCTGAAAAGTACATAAACTTACCATAAGACCATACACCATCTTCATTACTATACAACATCTCCAATTACCCTGTTCCTGCTCTTCAGCTCCGACAATGATCAACAACCTGAAATGGTGTAGTATCAGCGATAGACGCTGAGTATGCCGGGCCTGGACCCTAATGGTCACTTGTCATTTTAACCATCTTATTATTAGATTGGTCTCATGCTTTTCCTTTTTACAGTTATAATCAAAACTGAAGCATAAATGTATAATATACATAATCAACCATCCAAATATCCATAAACATTAGTCATCCATCCAAACCAAACATTCATAGAATATTTCAAATAACATTTGTATATCGGACGTATCGAGCAATAACAATTTAATGTACCATGTACATTCGCCGTAGCGTACAGTTTTCATATTTAATTTACCTTAGCCTTGTAGGCTCCATCCAACCATCAACACACAATAAAATAACCACAAGCATAACCAATGAACAACAAAGCGAAACAACGAGAATAATAAACAAGTATTTAGTCTCGTCCATGGTATTGTTCGCCACTGTATCGGTCTCAATTGTTTTAGTTGTTCAGCTATACCTAGTGACAATGTCTCGTTAAAACAACATGTCTCTAGTTACCCATATATTATGGCGGGTCACCCACGGCAGTAGCCACTCCAACGGTAGAGTCTCCGACCAACGAGCCATTCTAGCTCACGGGAAATTTTCTTGATACTTATGGACCCGTACGCGGACATCCTGGTATCGTTTTTGTGATCACAGCGCGCACCAAGAGCCACATCCTCTTGGCTTTACTTCCATTCCATTAATTAATTAATTATACCATCGCATCGCATTACCAAATTTTCTAACACAGCAGACTACGGTCATTAGTCCAATCCGGAGTCTGTAAACTCGGGATCCAGTGCTAGATACAAGAGCGGCGTATAGAAAGGCCAATGCTCCGTATAAAAGTCTCTAGAATAAAATTTATACCTTATTATCTTAGTGCTACAACGTTTTTCTGACATTCCTTATATTTCATATAAGATAGCACCATAGCCGCTAGTTCGTTTTATATATAGGTTCATTATCTAACCAATATGTTACTCAACACAACAGTAAATAATAAGCAGCTATAAATATACAATTCATGCATTTAATTATCACATTCAGACAAACAATCTTATCACAGATCACGCAGAAGTCTGAACTGAGGAAGCCCTCAGAGACAATCCGAGACACATAACAACATACAAGTTATATCAACCAAATCCGAGCCCAAGGAGCAACCTTAGGACAACTCGGATCAAACCCTTTACATACCGTTCACCCTGATTGTATTACGGTGGAGTATGAATCAACAAGATCCTATGCTCCGTGTAGTCCGCTAGCTCGTCGAGCGTCTTGTCAGAAGTACAATCTAAATGGTAATAAACTATAAGTCAGTCTCCATGACTAACTACATCCGGTATTTCCGAATAATAAGTAACCCCGACAGTTCACCCCTGTTTTCTACTGTTGTTCGTTACGGGTTTCTCTCTAAAACAGTCGGTTTTGTTACTTAAACGCGTATGTCATAACATTTCAACTGTTAAGTTTAATTCGTTGTATTTCTTTTTAGTCTTGTCCACCATCTAGCTTAGGTACATATCCTATATAGTTGCATGTATTCATGCATGATTGTAGTACATTATTATTTTTTGTATTGTATCCAAAACTCATAACTTATAGTTCATAACTATATATATATATATTTTTTAATAACCACCACCATTAAATCATATGGTTTCCAACCAAAATATATATCCACCTTATATACATTATCCTTGTGTATGTATATATTTACCACGTAGGTAATTCCCATGAGTTTAATAAACTCTTATATCATATGTTACATTTTATCATCTTATGTTAGATGATTATTCTCATTAGTTGTATTGTATTGTACAACTTATATTAAGATTGTTATGCTATTATTATGTAACATTTTATGTTGTACATTTACAACTCCTAAGGTTTATTCCATAAATACCTTAGTTTATAAATTCCATTCATTTATAGTTTGTCACATTATTTTATGTGAGTACCCTTCCTTATATTAATTCCATCTAAACCATATAATTGTTATAACATTTATAACATTATAGACCTTAGTCTAACATTCATTTTCCAACTCTTATTAACTCGGTATAGCCCTTAACTTCATTTAAATCCCTTTTTGACCACATAACATTTTGTAATGTTATACCATATACTAATATCATACTATGTGATATTTTTTTATTCCCTTTAATTTATTCCTATAGTTTTTATACAAAACTATTTCATATTGCCTCATAGGCATATATTAAACCTTATACTTTTCCTTAAACCATAATTTCCTTTATTTATAAAATCACCCCTTTCTTTTTACCATGTTATATATACCATTTAATATAACATTTCTAACTTATAAAAGAGTATAAGCTATGGTTATTTTTTGTAAATTCCGAACAGCCCTTGTGTTATTCTATAATTGCCATTTGGCCCTATTTATAACATATAGTTCTTCCATATCATTAAAACCATATTTTATACACATATCTTAATACTCTTAATAATTCTAAAAATCACCAAATTCCACCAAAGGGTTATAAATATCCTTATTAACCCATATACTTTTGATATTTACCATTCCACCATCTATTTCTCCAAAATGTCATAATGACATTATAACTATATTTATACATATATAGTTCTTTTTAATTCCAAAATCCACCAAATAAATTCCTAAAAATTCCTAATAGCCCATGGGTGTTTAAAATACCATTGTACACCCTTTATTTTTGGTAATAACATATTTACCACATATGTCATAAAAATATTACCATAAGATACTTATCTTTTAATAAAACCTTAAATAAGTTATCTAACTTATTTATTTTGGTCAAAACCTAGCATATGGTCAAGGTTGACCACCTTAATATTTCCTTGACCATTAATTTCTATTATTCACGGTTTGTACCCATACTTTTCAAAAATTACCATTTAACCCCAAAACTTTATAAATCTTATAAACTTTATTTTAACTCCTTTTTAACTCCAATTTTCCTTATTATGCCTTACTAAAACCCCAAATTTAATTTAATTACACCTAATACCCCATTTATTTTCGGTAATGCATTTATACTACTTAAACTTAATTAAAAGCTTGTAAATGCATAAATAAAATGGCCTAAAATACATGGCCTTATTACAAACATTTGCTCACAAAATAAATTACACATAAATGTCCCAAAATACATATAAATTTTCAGCCTCACCATAGATTCTTTGTTTAATTACCAAACTTCCACATAATGTCTTAAATTTGACACTTATGCTTGTTTAATTAGTTATAAAATTTATTAAACCATTTCTTAAACATTTTAAGGTCAAACAAGACCTTATTTTACCTCTTCACTCACGGAAATTAATTAGGAATAGCTTAAACTTGTATTAATGTAACAAGTTAAGGTTTTAAGTAATTTATACCTTGATTTAACCTAGATAGAACCTTGTTTGGTTCGGCCACCTTAAGTAGAGATTCTCCACAGCTTGCTTTACATGTTTTCAAACAGAAAACAAGGCCTAGTTAGTCTCCAAACAAGATCTAACCATAAGAAGTAATTTAATGTAAGGTTTAAGGCAAAAATAACCTTAAGAATGCAAGGAGAGTTCAAGAAGGTTTCGACCTGAATCAAACACACCACAAGGTGTTAGATCTACCATATTGACATAGGAAATAGCTAGATCTCAACAAGCTACCTTGTTATTAGGTTTTACCTTGGAAAATGCCTTAAAAGAGGGTATTTCCTTTGGATCTCGGACACCCTTGCTCAAAATGGCTCACCAACAGATTCCACATGAAAAGGAGAATAAGATGAGGCTATGAGCAAAGTTTCACAGCCGAATTCGAAGGGAATCAAAAGTTATGAGCTTAAAGCACATTTTTACCTTAAATGGTCAAGACTTGAACTTTCCTCCTTAGATCTGGTTATGTACGAAACCAACACTTCCTCTAACCTCCAAATCACTCTACATAGATGTATAGAAAAGGTTGGAGTGTAGATCAATCTAAAAAGGAAAGAAAGATGAAGAAAATGGGCATTTTTATGCCTTAAGAGCTTACCTAGAGCTTGAAACCTCATCAATGGTGCTTGGGAACTTACCCACGGTTGGAGGGGATCCAGAGAGAGCTCATGGACAGAGCAAACTCGGCTCAAGAGAAGAAATGAGAGGAAATGACCTATTATTAAGCTTAAAGCACTTTTTTGAATATTTTAGGTCATTATTGGTTTGATGACTCATTAAGTCTGATTGGAGCTGCATAATTGATGGAGAATTTGGTGGAGACAAGGAGGAGACAATGATAAAGGCAGCCGTCCTTGATTGAGAAGGTAGGGTAGTGTTTGATTCAAATTTTGAATGAAAATTGAGTTATAATGTTACTTTAGTCCATTTAATGAATGTGTGACTCATCTCTTGTCTTGTACTGCTTGGGAGCCACGAAATACAAGGGGGAAGAGGCTCCAAAAATCGCTGGCTCACATGGGTAAGGTGAGTGTAGACAATTTGTTTTTGTTTTATTAGGTAAAGTGTACTTTTTTGTTATTTTATGCAAAAGTAAGATGGAATAAATAATGGTCACATGGGGAATATCCCTTGGTCTGTTTAGAGACTTAATTATCTGATTTCATATGGTCCATTTCGTGGTCAATGGTCAACATTGACCAACTTAGTCAATGTTGACCCAAACGGGACCCACATTAGGGTTTTATTAATATTTTAATATTAAATTTATAAAAATTTGTAAATTTCTGGAATTAAATTCCTAATATCATATAATATGATATTTTATCATATTTAAAGGTATTTATAACCTTTTAGCTCATTTAAAACTAATTTAGAAGGCAATTTCACAAAAACGTGCTTTAAGGAGTTTTAACGCACATTTTGTGTTGCCTGGTGTTTCTGAGCTCTGTTTTCTTTGACAACGGTCTTGTTGTGTTCCTTACATGATATTTGATCATGGTATTCAATTTTATATCATTTAGAGGTCATTTGATTTTTAAGGTTTTCCTATAGCACCTTTTTGCCCTTTTTGACCTTGAAGCATGTAAATGCTTTTTCTTTGTGTTGGAGTGTTGTCCAACGGTTATAATATGTTTAATATTATGTTAATATACTTAGGACAAATTTTTAGGTCCTAAGAAGTTCATTTGGGTATTTATTTACCCTTAACAGTCAAAGGGTGCAACATCTTGTTTTGTGTTGACCACTGTTGTTCTTAGTTGACTTTTAAGGCGTGTTTAGGCCTTAATCAATGTGATTAGATATTTAATCCATGTTTAATAATTTTGGGGTATTTCAGTACTAATTTGAACAGAAAGGGAGAGTTTGTTCTATATCTCAGAAAAGAAACTTCTAGCCAAGTATTAGATGATAAACAACATCTGACTATAATACTCAACAGTGAGTTTAATAGGATAAAGCCCAAAAGAAATTAGCCAATCTTAATACCCCCCCCCCCCCCTAGACAAAGAATGAGACAACATTCGAGTGTTGCAATCTTAGGAGCAGGAAGGAGGATGAAGCCGATCTGAAATGCTCATGGACTGAAATTGAGTAGCATAATCTTTACCATGGAGGCTCTTGGTGAGCGTGTCTGCCAACTGACTATGATTGGAAATATATTCTACAGCAATAAGACCATTGCAAATCTGATCACGAACATAGTGGCGATCCATGCACCTCGACAAGTTTAGTGTGTTCATGCATGATAGGGTTCTTAGCAATGTAAACAGCAGATCGATTGTCACATTTGACAGGAATTAGCAAAACTTCAGTCACTCCTAGTTCAAATAACGATCGACTTAGCCATGCCAATTCGGATGTAACATTCTTCATGGCACGATATTCAGCCTCAACTGAAGATAAGACATACAAGCCTGTTTCTTTAACTTCCAAGATATCGGAGAACCATCAAACATAACAAAGTATCCACTAACAAAATGACAACTAATGGGACAAGCAGCCCATTTAGAGTTGCAAAACCCGACTAGATCAAAGGCTTGCCTACTGTTAAGGTGTATTTCATTCCCCAGTGTTCCTTTCACATATTGAACCACATGAATTGCTGCACGCAGATGAGTATCCCGTGATGTCTGTAAAAATTAACTCAGATGTTGAACACTGAAGCTTAAATCAGGGCGGGTATTTGTTAAATAGTTTAACTTCCCAATTAAGTGTCTGTAAATTTGAGCATTTTCAATAAGAGTGCCATCATCAGGCAGTAACCTTGTCCCTGGTTCTATGGGACTTGCTACAGGGCGGGAGTGTGCCAAACCAAATTCAGAGATTAGTTCATTGTTGTACTTCTTCTGAGCGATTAACATTCCTGACTGATTTCGGTGAAATTCCAAATCGAGGAAATAATGAAGAGGCCCAAGATTTTTGATCTTGAATTCCTTGTCAAGGGTGAGCTTAAGAGACTCAATATGTTCCAAACAATCACCATAGACCAACAAATCATCGACATGTATCTTAACAAACACAATGCTCTTTTTGTTTTCTTAAAAAACAGAGAGTAGTCATTGTAAGAAGCTACGAAGCCTTATTTCTTAAGAAAATTCGCCAGTCTAGCATCCCACTGACGGAATGCCTGTTTTAACCCATATAAAGACCGCTTTAACTTGCAAACATGATCTCTATCATCGGTGACAAGCCCTGGTGGAACTTTCATGTAAATCTCTTCATTTAGATGGCCATGTAGAAATGAATTATTGACATCTAGCTGGTCAATAATCCAATCCCTTTTGACAGCCACAGAGAGCAAAGTTCTAACAGTTGTCATTCAAACAACTGGAGAAAAAGTTTCTATATAATCAGGGCATCCCCTTTGTGTGTAACCTTTCACAACAAGGCGTGCCTTGTATCTATTAAGAGAATCATCAGATTTTAACTTCACCTTATACACCCATTTACACCCAACTGCTTTCTAGCCCTTGGGAAGGTAAGTTAAGTCCCAAGTGGCATTGGCTTCTTGAGCTTTCAACTCTGCTTGCATAGCATCTTGCCAATGGAACTTTTGACAAGTGTCAGTCCCTAAAGGTTCTGAAAGATCGACTGCTGATGAGGGCTCATGTTGAACAGGAAAAACCAAAACTGTTGTTGCTTGTTTTATAATAAGGTGTAACATCTGTCAAGGTTTGGACATTTAAAACCATTGAGTTTGGCTTGTATCTATTAACTTTGTCAGAGAAGATATGTGAAAAAGGATCTAAAGTTTCACCATCTTCGAAAACATTGAGGCCTACAAAATAATCTGCCAAATGGATTGGTGCCTTGTGTTGTCGCGTAGAACGTCTCAACGTAGTATCTGGATGAACAACTACTACTTCACCGTCATCTTGAATAGGATTCCCCTGAAGAGAAACTTCAACATGTTCATCAAGACCAACAGGAACAAGATCAGAAGAAGGAGCAATAGATTCTTCAGAATGTAAATTTCTAGTGTTATCAGTAGGAGGTGAAGGGGTGATATCATTTCTGCTATCAGCCACATTAAAATTAGTAGATGTGCAACCTGGTGAGTTATCAGTAGATGATCAATAGTGGGAACCATGTTCGTCTTCAACGTCCCTAGACAGATCATGTTTCTCATTTGAACAGTTTGGTTTGATTGACTTGCAATATCAGCACTCTGAGCAAAAGGGAAGATTTCCTCATAGAATCTCATATCCCTGTTTGTAATGAATTTCTTGTCTGTCAATCTCAGAAGCTTATGTCCCTTGCTACTGATGCTAGGGCCTAAGTAATTACATTTATTAGCTCTAGCATCAAATTTCTTCTTCCCTTTCATAGTAATAGCAGCATAGCACAAACAACCAAAGGTTTTTCAACTGATCATAATTGGGTTTTCGCTTGTACATAACTTCGAATGGAGTCATGCCATCAAGTTTTGAACTAGGAAGTCATTAATGATGAAAGTAGCAAACAAAATACTCTCTTCCTAGTAAAGTAAAGGTAATCCTGACTGAAAGAAAACAACCCTTGCTGTTTCAAGGAGATACCTGAGTTTTCTTTCCATAATCCCATTTTGTTGGGGCGAATGTGGACAAGAAGTTTGATGAAGAATACCTTTATCTTCGAAAAACATGTTGGCTTCCTTTGATAATCCTAACTCGTAGGCATCATCAGATCGTATCACTTTAATTCTCTTTCCAAACTGATTCTCAATTCCTATAACAAACTCTTTAATCAAGTTTGTTGCATCAGATTTTTGCATCAGCAATTTCACCCAAAGACTCATGCTTTTATCTTCAGCTATGCTTAAGAAATAACGATTCCCATCATAGTTATCTACTGAGCAAGGACCCCTTATATCTAAATGCACGAAGTCAAAGCAATTGTCAGAAACACTATTAGAATTCTTGAATGGCAAACGACAACCCTTGGCTTTATGACAAGCATCACAAGCCAAGCTGAGAAGAATCTCATAATTCTTTATTAACGGAAGTTTAACAAGTTTTCGAGAGGAACATGACCCAAACGATTGTGCCAATACACAACCTTGTTTTCAATAACAGCAAAATGTGAAAAAAATATTCTTCTTAGCTCTTTGCAGGGCCTGAAATATCCAACAAGTACGGACCATCTATAACAGTGCCGACTGTTTCCTCAATGTCCAATATAGGGTCCTGCATCACACAATATTCCTCATAGAAGCAGAGTTTACATTTCATTTACCTAGCAAACTTGTAAAGTGAAATTAGATTGAATCTAAAACTAGGAACCATCAAGGCATCTTCCAGAATAATATGCTCACTCAAGGAGAAATTCCCTGTAGTATCAACATATTGAATACTTCCATCTGGCATACTAACTTTATAAGAAATACCATTGCTATTAGTATATATAAACAGATTCTTGTCTCCTGTTAGATGATCTGTAGCACCACTATCAAGAATCCAACTGCTACGTTTTTCACCATAATTACTTCTACTGATAACACCTAGGCAATAATGAATCTGAGGAATGACCTTCTTACCTGCAAAATTGTAGTGAGAAGTATTCTTGTCCGCTGCACCTTCCACAGAAGCAGTCACCTTCTGAAGGAAACTGATTAACTGAATTATATGTTGCTACGAAACACCAGGAAGGAGGCTAACTTGCGAGTCCTTAGAACCACGGATCTCAGTATTGACATTATTGGATGAAATCTTCTTATTCTTTTTGAATTTCCAACCCTTGGGAAAACTGTGCTTCCTATAGCACTTATCCACATCACCTGGCTTCCCGCATTAAGAGCATGGAGGTTTGAAAATTCTGTCATCGTTTTGCAACTCAAGCTTCTATTGAGATTTAAAACTTGTTTCGACTACATTAGCAAAAGAAGTAGGATTTCCTTCTGTCTTATTCTTATTGTTGTCTCTTTGTCGTTCTTCTGCAAGAACTAGAGCATAACCACTCTCAAGTGATGGTAGAGGATTCATCATCAGGATATGACCTCTAACATTGACAAAATTTTCGTTGAGCCCCATAAAAAAGTCTAGGAGTTTATCTTCCCCAAACATTTTTTTCCGTTTAACAGATTCCCCACAGGATCCTAATTCATCCCATATCTTTTTCCATTTAGCAAAGTATAGGTTGACATTGTCCTTGTCTTGTTTTAGATCTGCGAAATCCTGTTTCAGACTGAAGCATCTCGTACCATCAATGCGATCATATGTGTCTAGAAGACTCTTCCATATTTCCCTTGCATTCGAAAGGTAGACCCGACTCTCACTGGTATGTTTCTCCATAGCGTTTAGAAGCCATGACATGACCAGGCTGTTACACTTGTCCCAAGCTCTAGCTTTCTTCTCATCGGTGGTGGATTTGGTGACGGTTCCATCTATAAATCCAACTTTATTCTTGGTCATGAGGAAAATCAACATTGTGCGCTTCCACATCTGGAATCTCAGGCCACCGAACTTGTCGGAGATGACCATTCCAGGATGATCGGAGGTAGCGATGAAGAGAGGATTGGACATGTCAATCCAAGTGTCCCATGTTCTCCCTGTTTCGATTGACTCCAAAATTTCTTCGATGGATCTAGATGACGCCATGACCAGACCATGAGGAGAAGAAAAAGATCCACAATGGGAATCATCGCAAGAGACCAAGAACTGATAGCATGTAGAAATCTAGATTCGAGTACTGAATTCTTGCACATAACATAGACGCACCAGAGAGTGGGAAAGAGAGAAAAAATGAATGCTTTCGTTATTATTGATTGTACTACTTTGAACAGAAAGAGAGAGTTTGTTATATATCTCATAAAAGAAACTTATAGCTAACTAGTAGATGATAAACAACATCTGACTGTAACACACAAGAGTGGGCTTAATAGAACAAAGCCTAAAAGAAATTAGCCCAATCTTAATAGATTGTGCTATATGGCCTAATCTATGACGTTATACCAAACACCGATTATCACTCTTAGCTATGTGTTATTATGATTCATTGTATCATCTTTAGTTAGCCTTGTTAACTCATGTTATTCTTTGTACATATTTGTTTGTTGGCTCTACACTGACGTTAGTGTCTTCGTTAGTTTCCGTCTTCTCTAGTCTAGGTCTTCTTTGTATATATTGTTTTCCTTTTCCTTCTCTCTGTACTTTTGATTGGTGGTTTTGTTTCCTCTCTCAACATCGAAAGTAGTCATTGTTTCTCTCCTTTGTCTTCTAGCATTGTTCTTCTACTGTGATTCTGTATAGGAGTAGTGAGTTTTATTATGTTTCATCATAGGCTACAAACTGGTGTCATAAGGGTAATTTTGTGTTTGAAAACATCACACAACCCATATTTTGACCTCAGGAGATTTAATATGTGATGAGTCCTATTTCCTGTTTGTAAATTATCACTTTCATACTCTTGATTCCCCTACCGTTCCTCCTTCTCATAATCTTGACCACATATTACCACTCTTTCTACCTCTCATGCATCATGATCAGCTTCTATCCATTTCCCCTCACTTGATTCAAGTACCGCACCCTTTCAAACTTGCACTTCTACCCATCACTAACCCCCCCCCCCCCCCCCCCCCCCATCCTCCATTCTAGAATAACAAACATCTAATATGTATAACTATACTTTCATTCAAGAAATACTAGCTTGCATCCTCCTCGTCCCTCTCATCTTATGACCACACAGTCCAAGGCTAGCTTTTCAAAACTGTTAAATTACACATATGGCACTGTAAATTAGCCCTCACTTCACTTCACTACCAGCTCCACATTCCTTGACATATCCCCCTTCAACCTAACACCGCTCATGGATTGATGCTGCATATGATGGATATAATGCCTTAACTTCCAGAAACACTTGGGGATCTAATTCATCTTCCTCCTAATGCCAATGTTCTTGGACACAAATGGATCCTCAAAACCAAGTTCAAGTCAGATGGTTCTGTTGAATACCACAAGGCAAGAGTTGTTGCCCATGGGTACAACCAATTTTATGGGATTGATCAGAGACACGTAGTCCGGTTATCTGACTTGTTTATATTGGTACAAGTTTAAAACGGTCTTTAAGGTAGTGGACAAACAAATACATTTTTGCATCGTGATAATCAAGAGACTATCTATATGAAGCAGCCTCCGAGTTCTTAGCGAACTTCGGTCTGGTGAGATATTAAATGGAATCTAAAATACAAGAAATGACCTTGTTTTATTCTTGCGACAATTCGGTAATATGGAAATTATCCTACCCAACTCAACAATTTTCTGGTCTAGCTGTGAAGGTTGAATTACACATTTATCGGATCAGGAATAAGAACTCAAACAATAATGATATTGCACACTTTTGTCTATGAACGCAGACTCCATGACAGTCAA
Source organism: Limonium bicolor (assembly GCA_023374045.1). Lineage (NCBI taxonomy): Eukaryota > Viridiplantae > Streptophyta > Magnoliopsida > Caryophyllales > Plumbaginaceae > Limonium > Limonium bicolor. Next base: position 124,374,893 of record CM041777.1, on the reverse strand, counting down.
TGGTCTCTTTATGGCTGATCAATACGTGCAAAGAATAACAATAATAATAATAAACTGTTTAGAATCGAGCGGTGGCTTGAGAGAACAAGGCTTTGAAATCCTTGGTTGGTGGCACACCAGCTCCTTCTGGTTTTGATGCAAGATCAAAAGCCTTGAACTTTGCCTCCTCAAATTGCAGAGCCTGTGTATATTTTTGAAACACAAAATATATATATCCATTTCAATGACCGAAAACCACATATCGATCTAGTTCATTAAAAAAAGAAGAAGAGACTTGTTTACATCTATACACACCTGAATACAAACCTCTGCAACGTCGGGCCTTGGAATGTACCTGGTTTCTGTCTTGAGAAACTCATCATTTTTGCCAATTATCAACTCCCTCATCCCTCCATCTCTATCTTGCAAGCTCCCAGCTCTGTTTTTCACTTCGTTTAATGACACATAACCAATACTGTATGCATATAACAAAAAAACATTTGAAGATTCTGCCATGGTCTTTCTTACCTTATAATCGTGTATGGTATCCCCGAGTCTGCCAAATACTGCTCGGCCTTCCTTTTCCATATCTGTTGTTTTCATACGACCGGTAAATCCATTTTAATACTAAATGGTAAGGTGTCGAAGAAATTTGCAGAATAATGTAGGAACTAGAAACTAGGAAGGGACGACCCAGAAGATGATGAATATGTACCAGTATGTTTCCATTTGCCAGACGGTTCAGTGGATGATCAGTATTAGTTCCGCCCATTGACCCAACCAACACGATATGCTTAACTCCCGCCGCTTTAGCTGCAGTTTTTATAAGATATCGTTTTTTCTTTTTGATACTTTGATGAATTAGATAATGTAGCCACTTACCAAAAAGGCTGAAATTCACATGCCAAGCCAAGCCCATACATAGCACATATACAATACGATGATTCAAACTAACCAGCATCAATTTGATTCTTTTGCCCAATCCAGTCAACCTATAAAGTCAAACCAAACCAAGAAAAATCTCTCAACTCCTTAACTTGAACATTGCTACTATTTTCTTTACAGGAAGCAAGACTGATAGGTGCAAACCAGATAACAGGAGTGTGGGTGAGGTGGGGTAGCTGCAAACCTGTTCTGGGTATGCACCCTCGTCGAATATGAAGTCAGGTCTTCCTTTGGTAGGATCAGATCCCGGTTTCATCTTTGGGATTGAACTTGTCAGGATTATCACCGCATCAGCTCCCTCGATTGCAGGGACAATGCTGTCATAGTTTCTTACATCAGCAACAAACAAGTCATCATCCGTTCCACCACCGATTTCCTTCTTGCTCTTCTCACTCGTCACCATCCCTCTTCCGTTGAACTGATCTGACCTTTCCTTCAACTTTTTGTAAACAATCCTGCCTGATTTAACCTAAATAGTTAAACCTCAATTTCCCCCCGGGAACCATAGTGACATTACCAATTACAATTTTGACTACCAGACGGTTAAAGGTATCTTCGCTCTGTAATCCCATCCATTCCACTAGAACAAAACATAATACTAGCATTTACCTGTTCTGCCACCGGCGCCGGTGACTAGCACGGTCTGCTTGCTCCGATCCGACATAGTCGAGACTAAACCAGTGTGACTGGGGAAAGCCCTTCCTTTTTCTCAGACTACTGGGATCAAACAATCGAGTGGGAATGCGAAGATAGGGAGGGAGATAGGAATTAGGAAGGAGGAGGCCTAACTGAAGCGAGAAGGCGATTTTAACTGGGCGAGAAGTGGAAAAACTCGACGAAACTGAGGTACCGTTGGGAGCTGCTAGCAGCCACCAAATCGTACTATTTATTATGCGGCGGGCATTGATGATAATAATATGATTGAGATTACAATTTTCAACTAATCGGTTGGACTTGGGACAACTAGTAAATGCTCAGCTTGGGACAACAAAAAAAAGCTGAATTTTTGTTCATATGACCATTGACTGCCAAAAAAACTACCAATAGTATACCTCTTGCCCTTTTTATGAGCATATAGAATATCAACTATATAATTAATGCGTTCGATGGCGATTTACAAACGCAACATATGTTGCGTTTACATAAAGCTCTGCCTAGTTAACCAATCCCACTTTAGTATGGGACCTTTAGTCAAGGATGGAGCCAATATGATTTTGACACATGTACCAACTTTATATTCTAAGAGTGCGTTCGACTATGACTTCGAAACGCGACTCCTGCTGTGTTTGAATTAAGGTAACTCTAGTTAACTTATCAGGTGAGGACATGTGTGATGAGTTAAGCTTTTAATCAATAATCATCTGACATGTGTCACACTTTTTGAAAAAAAAAATAACTTTAAATTTCACTCGTGAGTGTCGAACGGAGCCTAAAGCTGATGAACTTTTTTATCGTCGCCTTCGAACGCAAGTTATATCTCCTATTCTCGATTGATGATTTTTTGTGTCCTTTCATTATTTTCAATATATAAAATGTTCTACTTTTTGGTCATCTACTTTTTAATTTTATCACTCATCTTTTATTTTACAATTTTACTTTTCTAATTAATTCAATTCCCAGTACAGAAAATAAGGACAAAATGATCTAACTGTTTCATCCTTACTTATTGTGCCTAGTGCTAAAAAATCAAATATTGACCTCGTTTGTGGACTTGCGTCCAGACGCAGCGTTTCTCCCTTGAGTTGCTGTCATCTTGAGAATCTCGTTTGGCAGCCTCCAGCGTCTCATTTTTCTTTGGTTTCTTCTGCGTCTCTGAGATGCTTTACGCGTCTCTGAAGCGAATTGCTTCCCGCGAATTTACTTCCCCTTGCAGCTTTCTTCCTCCTCTCTCGGTGGTTGAGCTTAGTTTGAGTTTTCTTAAAGTATAAGATTAACCATGTGGGTGTATTTGACACTACTTAATAGTTTACATTTTTGTGGCTGTGTATGTTAATCACATTTATGTGATGCTTAGATATGAAATAATCATTTTCTTTAATTTTTGAGATGCAATTAACTAAATATGTAAAGTTGTACAAATTAATCAAATTCATATTAGAAAAAACTTTTAAAAAAAGGCAAATTGTTTTTCATTCAGTAACATGCGTAAACTAAAAGATTTTTACTAAGTACAACATACAATTTGGTAATTGTAAACAATATAACAGATTTTTAAAACTAGCAGCAGGCTTCCACCAAACACCCAAACTAGCAGCTGACAGCTTCTGTAAAATTCTTCAGCAGACAGCTTCTCAATTTCCAGCAGCAGAACCCGACAGCAGCCCCCAGCAGCTGTCCCCAAACGAACCCATTAAGAGCAGCAAGGAGTATGATTTTTGTAATTCATTCTGTAGTAAATTGTGATTAGCTTTTTATTACCTGTCATATACTTCTAACAGAATAAAACTCCCTCCAGTTCAATTTAAATCACGTTCTGTATGTATGCACTTGCAAATTAGATTGTGTGGCAGGACCGCATATAGCATTGTATGGACTGTGCCATGTGGCACTGATTCGTCATGCATCATGCTGACTGTATAACATTTTTAAAATAATAAACTTTAAATGGTTGTAACTTTTAAAATGTAAGTCCAAAATGAAAAAAAATTATATAATTGTTTTCCTAAATTCAAGCTCTTCAAAATAAGACCAAACATGGATATGTTTTGACAACTTTGGAAAAAATTATTTTCATATATTTATGATGATACACTAAAATGATTATATGATTCATTAATTTTGATATTATGATTCGTTAAAATTGATATTATGATTTGTTAAAATGATTATATGATTCATTAATTTTGATATTATATGATCTTTGCTAAAGATATGTTGGTCATTGTTATTTTTATATTTAATTTTTAAATATTAGTTAAATTGTTATACATTGTAAATATATTTTTGTAGATTTTTATAGTTTTTAACTTTCAATTGGTGTTTGTAGAATGGACCGTGAATGGATGTACGGTCAGTGAGGGAATTATTTTGAATCAAAAGTGGATAATGAATTTTGTAAAGCAGCTCTCGATCATCAGAAAAGGATGAACAAGACACACATTTCTTGTTCATGTGCACAGTGCAAGCTTCGCAATAAGTTCCTTAACCTACATACAATAAGATTTCATCTATCAAGACGTGGATTTATGCCAAACTATAAGATATTGTTTTTACATGACGAGTCTTTAGAAGCTAGTAGCAAGGTGCAAACTTCTACTCAGTCGCACAGTGAACCAATAATGGTTACCGATGGAACTATATTTCCATATAATGAGTGTGATCAGAGTAACACAGAAATCAACGACGATAGTGAAAAGATTGAACAACTGGACTCCATGCTGCAAGATGTTGAAGATAATTTCACAGACAAGTCAGCTGAATATCAAAGATTAGTTGACGCATCACGGGCCCTTTTGTTCTCTGGATGCGACAAATTTACAAAATGACAGTCGTGCTACACTTGTTCAATATGAAAGTAAGATTTGGATGGAGTGATAAGAGTTTTACGGCAATACTAGAACTCTTCCATGACATGCTTACAAATGATAACAAACTTCCTACTTCTACTTACGATGCAAAAAAGTTGATGTATCTTATGGGTGTGGAGTATGAAAAGATACACACATGTCTAAACAGTTGTATATTATATAGAGGAAAGAACACACATTTGAACAAGTGTCCAAAATGTCATTTGTCACGCTATAAACAGAAAGATGGCCAATCATCCAATTCTAAGGAAAAAACTCCTCCAGCAAAAGTCATTTGGTATTTACCCATAATACCAAGATTCAAGCATCTATTTGCAAATGTCAAAGATGCCCAAAATTTATGATGGCACTCAGAAGGAAAAAAAATGATGATAAGTTGAGATATCCAGCTGATTCACCATAGTGGAGGAATATCAATAGAAGATTTCAAGATTTTGTCAATGATAATCGAAATTTGAGACTTGGGCTGTGTACTGATGGGATGAATCTGTATGGCACTCTAAGTAGTCAACATAGCACTTGGCTTGTTCTATTTGTGATCTACAATCTTCCTTCGTGGTTGTGTATGAAGAGGAAATACATAGTTAGCATTGCTGATTTCTTGACCAAAGTAACCCGGACATAATTAATATTGATGTATACCTTGCACCGCTGATTGATGATTTGAAATTGTTATGGAATGAGGGGACAATGGTTTATGACGGTTACAATAGACAAAACTTCATATTTCGTGTAATGTTGTTTTGCACAGTAAATGACTTTCCATCGTGCGAGAACTTATCTGGATACATAGTGAAAGGCGCATTTGCTTATGTTCGTCTACAGTTTTATGGAAAAAACGTCTACATGTGTCATCGCAGATTATTGCCATCAGCACACCTGTACCATATGAAAAAAAGTTATTCAATGGAAAGACTGGGACACGTGTTACTCGTCTACCGTTGAGTTCTTAAGATATCTATGAAAAGGTGAAAGACATTGAGAATGTTTTCGGTGTTCCGTCCAAGTCTGCCCAAAAATTATCTGGAAAAAAAGTTCAATATTTTGGGAACTTCCGTATTAGAAACATTTATTTGTTAGACATTGTCTTGATTTCATGCATATTGTCAAAAATGTTGGTGAGGCTGTTGTTAGGACTTTTCTTAACATATATGGGAAAATAAAAGATGGAATAAAGGTTCAAAAATACATGCAAGCTATAGGCATACGTGAGGATTTGCATCCCCAAGAAAGAGACAAACGAACATATTTACCTCCAGCATGTTACACTTTGTCTAAGAATGAGAAGATCGGCTTCTGCAAATGCCTTCATTCTCTTAAGGTTCTTACGAGTTATTCATCTAACTGGAAAAATCTATATCAATGAAGGACTTGAAGTTGGTCGGGTTAAAGTCTCATGATTATCACGCTCTGATGTTGCATCTCCTTCTTGTTGCCATTCTAGGTATATTGCCAAAAGATGTGTGAAATGTAATTACAAGACTGTACTTCTTTTTAATGCAGTGTGCACTAAAGTTGTGGATGCTGATACACTAGACAGTCCGCAACGTGATGCTGTTGTTACGATCTATCAACTTGAAATGTATTTTCCACCATCATTTTTTGACATCATGGTCCACTTAGTTGTTCACATTGTAAGGGAAATCAATTTATGTGGTCCCATATATTTGAGATACATGTATCCCTTTGAATGATGCATGAGAATCTTGAAGGGAAGGATGAAGAATAGATATCTACCTGAAGGGAGTATTATAGAAGGGATAATAACCGAAGAGGTAACAGATATTTGTAGTGAATACTTAAAGGGTGCAGTAGCTATTAGAGTGCCATAAACGAGACACACAGGAGGGACAAAAGGTCAAGGTGTTATTGAGAACAAATGTGGCAATTGATTCATCCTCAATAGAGTTAGCACATTTGTTCATTTTACATCACCTTGAGATTATTGAGCCATTTTTTTGAGAAGCACATGACTGCACTAAGAGGTCAATATCTTGGGAAGAATATTGTTTGGTTGACAAAGGAGAAAAACAAGACCTTTTATTCATGGTTTAAAGATCATGTCATGAAACTTGTATCACTAGAGCCTGATAATGTAAGTGAAGAGCTCCGTTGGTTAGCCTTAAGACATGGTTCTACTGTTGTATCTTATGAAAGGTATGACATTAATGGGTTCACCTATTGGACAAAACGGCAAGGTGACGGATGTTTAAACTAGAACAGCGGGGTTACAGTAGAAGCAACATCAACTAAGTGTACTAGAGGTGATCCAGATTCAACGATTTCAACCTCAAGTTTGTATTATGGATTCATTGAAGATATTTGGGAACTTGATTATCAGTTTCAAAAGTTTATTATTTTTAGGGAAAATTACATCCTCCACCCATGACGTTTGGCGAAATTACACACCCCACCCACGAGGTTTCAAAAATTACTTTGCACACCCATGTGGTTTCCTCTATTTTACATCTGGCAACTTTTTAAATATTTGGTCAACTTAAACGAGGCTTAAATGTTGTCCAAAATTGATAAAACTTTACATGGATGATCCTAAGGTGTTATATTTTTTTCCAATGCCAAATCCAAAGTATTTTAAGGTCATATATGACCTGTGGGACCCAATGAAAACACATTCACATGTGACATGTTTTATCGGGTCCCACAGATCACATATGAGCTTTAAAAATTTTGGATTTCACGGTATACCAAAATATAACACCTTAGCATCGTCCATGTAAAGTTTCATCAGTTTTGGACAACATTTAACCATCTTTTAAGTTGATCAAATATTAGAAAAAGTTGCAAGATGTAAAATAGTGGAAACCACATGGGTGGGCAGAGTAATTTTTGAAACCACGTGGGTGGGGTGTGTAATTTCACTAAACGTCATGGGTGGGGGATGTAATTTTCCTTTATTTTTAAATGCAAATGTGTGGATAACAGACACGGTTATCAGGTTCACGATGAGTTTAACTTGCACTAGTACAAAAAACGTCTATTTCGGCGCCCCTATTTCGGCGGTTGTAGATAAAACCGCCGAAATAGGGGCCCGAGATGTATGCGGTCTGTAAAGAAGGGGTCTATTTTGGCGGTTCCTAGACATGAACCGCCGAAATAGGCCTTATTTAATAATAAAAAATAAAAGAGACCTATTTCGGCGGTTCCTTACACGAAACCGCCGAAATAGTGTTTCTATTTTTCTTTTCTTTTTTAATTTAATCATCTATTTCGGCGGTTCTTTGTTAGGAACCGCCGAAAAGGTCTCTTTTATTTTTTTTATTATTAAATAGGGCCTATTTCGGCGGTTTCTAACAAAGAACCGCCGAAATAGGTCGTTTTAATTAGCCCCCCAGCCCGCCCTGACGTAATTACGGTTTCATTAACCTAATTAACCCCTCTTCTCTCTGTTCTTCGCGGCGATTTGGTAACCCCCGACGCTACCACCACCTCACTGTCGTCGCCCGCCCTCCTCTTCCTCCCGCCTTCGCCGGACGTCGCGCCGCCGGTGGTTGTCAACGTGTTTTCATTGGGTCCCACAGGTCTAATATGAGCTTAAAAAACTTTGAATTTCACGCTAGACCAAAATATAACACCTTAGCATCGTTCATGTAAAGTTTCATTAATTTTGGACAACATTTAAGCATCTTTTAAGTTGATCAAATATTAGAAAAGTTGCCGGATGTAAAATAAAGGAAACCACATGGGTGGGCAAAGTAATTTTTGAAACCTCGTGGGTGGGGTGTGTAATTTCACCAAACGTCATGGGTGGGCAATGTAATTTTTCCTATGATTTAATTAGTTAGTATTTTCAGATGCAAATATAATTTCTTATACTTAATCCGTTTACATGTGTTTTGCTCGAATTTGGATTAGACCGAGCATGTTCTGGTAAACGAGTTCTTTTGAGTCTATGATTTAGTCCTTAAGATAATAACAGGAATTTTGCCAAACTATCACAATAAAACCGGTAGTAGCATAAAAGAGCAGACTATATAAACCTGAACCCAGAGTCCCGTTTAATTTATCTTTCACTCAGTTAATTTTATCTGCTTTTTAATTTATAAAAACAAGTCAATTAATCCCCCCTTTTTTGTGACACCGCTTAGGAATTAGATAATTCCCCTTTAGTCCCACGGTTCGATATCCGGTCGCTTCCACTGTACTATACTACTGCGACCGGGATTTTGTTTGCAGCCCGTAAGGTATTTTGAGTTTTTAATTTCTTTTTCATTTGTTTTAACTATGTCAGTTCCAACCACTCACATAATCTTGTCTACAAAATGGCGCCATTGCCGGGGACTTGACTTTGTCTAGTCCCTAAGCCCCGGATAATTCACCTGTTATATTATAATATTTTGTTTATACTATTTTGTTTGTTGTTTATTTTATTTCTACTATTTTGTTGTCATTTAAATTCCAGCAATTTAAATATCGTATTGATTACAGTTATTTATTTTTCCAGTCATTTAAAATTCCTGCCATTTATTTTCCAGTTATTTAAGTTTCCAGTCATTTAAAATTCCTGCCATTTATTTTCCAGTTATTTAAGTTTCCATTGTCCTTTAAATTTCAGTAATTTAATTTCTGTCATTTAAATTCTGTCATTTAAATTTTCTGTCATTTAATTCTATGTCATTTAAATTCCAGTCAATTTAATTCCAGTTCTTTATTTTCTAGTCATTTAAATTACTGTCATTTAAATTCTCTTATTATTTAAATTCCAGCAATTTAATTCTGTCCTTTTTCTTTATTTTATTTTACTATTTTCATTTACTTAACTGCATTTATTTCTATTTCTCTTAAGTTTATTTAATTTCGGTTTATTTAATCTGTTTAAAAAAATAATAGAAAGAAAAAAATATATAAATCTAAAAATCTAAAAAAAAAGAGATTTCATTAACTGTTGAGCTGTTTCAAATTCCCAGTTTCTTTTGCTGTTTTGAGTGGTGAATGCCTATTACCAGGTCACACAGCCTGCCGGTCAATATTAATAATCATACGGTTAGCTACATCCCTGAGATCGAGAGAACTTTTCTGTGCACTTTAAGGCAGAAACGATCTCAACAAAACACAACCACGGTGATAGAATCTAACCAGGAAGCAGATATGACATCTTCACCAGCTACAGTTCGTAACATCAACAGGCCATCTAATCAAGGACAACAGCCCGCCATCATCCTTCCCCACCTTACCCAATCGAATACGATGAGTGGCAAAAGCTGAAGCCATATCATCAGATCCGATGTGTAAAGGAGTTAGGCATGTTCGATGGCTCTAGTCTTGACGAAGCTCTGTTGCATGTCACCAAGTTTCTGCAGCACGCCAACAGTCTAACCGCGACAAGCGCAGCACTCCAGAACGCGAGATTGTCCCTGTTCCCTCACAGCCAGACAGGAAATGCAAGTAAATGGTACCACTGCCTTACACCAAGTACCATTGGTACTTGGGATGAAATGGCCACCAAGTTCTACGACAAGTTCCTGCCCCCGAGCCGTACGTTGGAAATGATTGCTGAGATCTACAATTTCAAGCAGCCAGGGTCAGAAAACATCTGTGAAACTTGGGACCGTTTCAAAGGACTGCTGCTGACGTGTCCTCACCATGGTCTCACAAAAGAACAGCTATCTCAATTGTTCTACAAAGGCTTAATCAATCAATGCAAAACAATGGTACTCTCCTCTTTAGGTGCTGATATTTTGAAAAAGCTAGGGGAACAGTTTTTGAATGGGATAGAGTCCCTCTGTGAAGAGATCAGAGACTGGGCCACAGGTGGATCAAGAGGCGACACTCCAGGCTTATACCACGTAGGAGAAAGTGACAATAAGTTCGACCAGTTGACGAGAAGCCACGAGCAACTCATGGAGAGCAATGCGCAACAAGCGACGAAGGTAAGCACCCTGTAAAAAGTAGTTGAGCAGATGGCCATGAACTCCTACCCCCAACAAGCAAAGTCGATGACTTCCCGATCATCTACAACCCCTACAGGTTATGCTCCTCTATCCTTATCATCTTTTGATATATCTTCTACACAGTGTGGCGGGCCGCACGACTATGAACAATGCCCCAAATTACAAGAATTAAAAGCAGCAGAGGAAGCAAACTTTGTTGGCAACAATTTAGGGTACAAACAGCCATGGTAGCACAACATGCACCCCAATTTTCAAGGAGGCCAAAGGCAGTATCAGCAGCCGCCTTATGGCAATGATGCTTCTTCAAGCCGATAGATTCAACAACCTTCAAATCCCGACTCTGGAATGTCCCAAATGCAGGAGATGTTTAAAGCAATGATGAGTAAGACCCGAGACACGCAAGATGAAGTCACAGCCCTTCGTAAAGACCAAAAAGCCTTGCAATCCCAAATCCAACAACTTCTCATCCAACAAAGACCATCCGACCAACTTCCCTCACAAACCAATCCAAATCCACGAGAATATGCAAACACAATTCATGTAGTGGACCAGCCCATCACACTAGCTCAAAGGGAGCAACAACCAGAGAATGAAATGGTCCATGAAGTGGAGCAGCGGGCTGAGGAAGAATACCTCGACATGAACCAACTGAAGCTCTATGCCAAGTTAGTTGAGATAAATGAAATGATGGAAGGTCCACTAAACCTTGCATCGCAACAACCAAAAAGTGAAATGGTTCATATAGTGGACGACTTTACTGAGGATTTGAGTTACTCTCTATCACCACCCCCGTTCGAACCTGAGTAAACGACATCAAACCTTCTGCTTGAGCTTTAAGAGAAGCCATCAGAGGACAGCTTCTACCTCAACTTCATGGAGTCTCCTCCCTCTGAAGTCAACTACCGTTATTTTCCCTCCTTCTCGGTGCTATACCCAGAAAATGAGGATAGTTACATCCTCAAAAATGAAGAGAAGGAAATGCTCACTCCCGCCAGGACATCCAAACAAAACGCTACAATCAACTTCGAGGAGCCACCTCCCTCTGAAGTTGAATTCAATCAGGGCTCTTCCTATGAGCCTCTCCAAGAAGATGAGGATATATACATCCTCAAATTTGAGGAGGAGGAGCCATCCAACTTTGATCTTCATCTGGAGGATCACGGCCTTCCCCTCTTATGCACCAAAGAAGTAGGGTGGAAACTCGAAGTCAACTCGCTAAGTGAGAAAACCACCTTCCCATTTGATCCAGGATCAGAATTTGAAGATATATTCACCCCGAATTTCTCCCTGCACCGTTCAACGCAGTTAAGGATGTCTTCATCCTTAAAATTGAAGAGGCGTCTCCGCAACTAGATGATCCTCGCACCAAGGGTCATCCATTGAAAAATCTGGGCCTTTCTCCAAAGAAAAATAATGCCCTCCCAACTCACCCATTGAAGCTCACTTCCACCTTCATTTTCGATCCAGGGGAGGAAATTTACATCCTCAACTCTGAGCGAGGAACACCACTACTACCTTGCCTCCATCCGCTCAACAACAGGAGGAGAATGTTTACATTCTCCAGTTTAAGGAAGAAAAACAACCATCACCCGGTTTTCTCTTAGAGATTTCTTGCAGCAAACACCTCCTTCAAACCCAGGTTTTTGGGAGTTTGTATTTTCCTAATTTAATTGCTGCAGTAATACTTTATTTTGATCCAGGTGGTTCGATCCTACTTGTTGGCCATTTCATATTCCCGTTAACACCGTTGTCCACTTTCATTTTTGATCCGGGATAATGAAGAACATGCGTCTAGCTAGAGACGTTAAACCCGGGCGGCTTGGTGGGAGGCAACCCACTATCTATACTTTGCCTTTCCTTTTATTTTGTTTTCTCTTTTGTACTATATTTCCCTTTTATGTGTGATAATAAAATTTGGATTTTACTTGAGTTCTTCTAGTTGTGTAGAATATTCTTTACAGGTACATTTCATGTAATTCTACAGCTGCACTCAAGTATGGGGGAGCTCTGCACACTCTGCGAACTCTGGGGAGTACACTCTTTCTCTTCTGATATTTCATATTCCCTTTTGCTTTGTTTTGTGTAATTTCCTTTATCAGATTGCATGCCCTGTTAATTTAATTCTTTCTACGCAATGAGGGCATTGCTTGAGCTTAAGTGTGGGGGAGTACTTGTACCCTCATAGCTTGTTCTTAAGTTTTCTCTTTTGACAATTTGTTTAAATTTGTTAAGTTAGAAATAGTAAAAAAAGGAGCCATAGAGGAAATATTGTAAACCTACAAACATTATGGGGTACTAAAAAATTTTCAACCATTTTAAAATTTATTCTGATTAGAAATTTCTTAAAGTTTAAAAATAATTATCATTTGAGCCCTGTTTTTAGCTTTGAGCCTGGATTTAAATTGGAATGTAAAGGTGGAAAAAGAACAAGACAAGGTACTCCTTTGATCCAAATAGGCATATTCTGATCCTAAGAAGGCCTCGTCCACTTGGTTATTAAGTTCTTTGGGGTGCTTTATCACCTAGCTACCTAAGGTATTTTATATCTGGGATAGTTGACCCAAAACCGCTACAAGGGTGGAGAGAAAAGTCTGAGGTGAAAGGAAATTAAACTTCAATCGAAGTATCTTTGCATTATGTACTTAAATGATGAAAACTTCTTATTTATGGATCATGAGTACGTGGCATTGAAAGTATAATGGAATATGATTTTACTTCATGCCCCTTGTCGTTTCAGGAAATGTGAAAGAAAATAGTGGATTGGCTCAGGGTTAAAAACTGGATTCTTATGGTTCTACTTCTCCTTCTTAATAGTTGTTTGTATGATTTCAAGGTTCTTTTCAAAAACTAAAAAAAAAGGAAGTTTCTAGTACCCTTTAATCTACAAGTTTTGTAGCAATCTTTTATGTGCTCTCCCTGTTTGGTTATTTTATATTTAACTTGTTTAAAGATTCTGTCATAAAGATTTGCTTGAGGACAAGCAAAATATAAGTATGGGGGAATTTGATAAGTGCGAAAGATATAGACTTTTAGGGTTTAAATACCTTATAACTTGCAACACTTTAGGCAATGTTTCCCACTTGCTATGTGAATTTTCTTGGATTTATGTTTTGATATGAACTGATATATTTTATGTATGAAATGTAGAAAAAGGTCTTGGAATCACATAGTACACTTCACAAGCTTCGCAACGCAATAAACGGGGATCAAATCGGAGCTCAAACGAAGATTTTAGAGGCAAAACAATTCTCGTCCGGACCTGTTTCGGGACATACAGGTTCGGACACATGTCGACAAAGCATTTTACGCACAGCGTCGACATGTCCGAACCAGCAGGTCCGGACGCTGGTTCGGACATGTCTGTAAATCCAGCGTACAGGAGCCAATCGACATGGTATGAAAGGATAAAATTATTTTATCCTTTCACACACCTCTTCCACCGACTTACCCTTCCTTTTTACCCCAATATCACTATAAATACACCTATAACCCTCCATTAAAAGACACACCATTCACTACCACATTACATATCAAATTCTTCCTCCATTTTCCACACTTCATTCACCTAGATATTAGACATCCATCTCACCCCATTATCATCCACAAAAACCACTACGTTGTTATTCTGTCCAACCTCTGACCGACATATTACCAGTTAATATGTCAGGCTAAAGAGGATATACTCTGGGTGAAGGTTAATTTATAGTTTGTTTAATTATGTAATCTATGTTTTTACCGATTTAATTTAAATACAGTTTGTTACGATTAAAACTTATCTCTCGCCTTTTTAATAAATTTCATGAATTTATTAAAATGCTTTACTAAATCTATTTTGATCAGATCCGTGATAAATAGACAGGTTAATTAAGCCATAAATCTGTAGAAATCTTATTATGATTTAATTAGTTAGTATTTTCAGACGCAAATATAATTTCTCATACTTAATCCGTTTACATGTGTTTTGCTCGAATCTGGATTAGACCGAGCATGTTCTGGTAAACGAGTTCTTTTGAGTCTATGATTTAGTCCTTAAGATAATAACAGGAATTTTTCCAAACTATCACAATAAAACCGGTAGACATAGCATAAAAGAGCAAACTATTTAAACCTGAACCCAGAGTCCCGTTTAATTTATCTTTCACTCAGTTAATTTTATCTGCTTTTTAATTTATAAAAACAAGTCAATTAATCCCCCCTTTTTTGTGACACCGCTTAGGAATTAGATAATTCCCCTTTAGTCCCACGGTTCGATATCCGGTCGCTTCCACTGTACTATACTACTGTGACCAGGATTTTGTTTGCAGCCCGTAAGGTATTTTGAGTTTTTAATTTCTTTTTCATTTGTTTTATCTACGTCAGTTCTAACCACTCACATTATACTGTCTGCAGTTACATTATTTGTTGTGTTGTTATTAATATCACATTGTTTATCTGTGCAGACAGTTAAATGGATGAGTGAGTTTCTGACAAAGACATCCCGATCAAAGAAGAAACAAACATGTGAAGGGAAAGATCACAAGTCACAGGCTCGAGCTGATGAGGGGGGTCATGACCTGGATGAGATTGGGGTTTCCATGCCAGCTGAGGACACACATGGTGGACCTTCTGGATCACAAATCCCACCAATGAGAAACATAAAACCTCGAGGTCCTACAAAAGCTCTGAAGGAGAAAAAGATAGAGTCAAAGCCGCTGCAGTTTAATGAGTATCTACAACCTATTGGGGAATGGGCTGGAGAATTCACTACGGAGCTAGGCATTATAGTGTGAGAGTATTGTGTTATCACCCTCACCTTGCCTCAAGTTGACGGACTGAAGAAGCAGATGTTTGAGATTGTACAGGTAAATAAACAATAGTTAAAGTATTTTTTAATACAACTTGTAGGTATCCGTAACTAACATTTGTTTCATTTATGGTAATATGCAGAAACGATATCAAATAAGCATGGTCAAAGGGATGATGCACACAAAATTTTCATATCATAAGCATGATTTGGTCAAGTGGTTCATCACCAAGAAGCTAAAGAGGCCTGACGGTGACACACACCAGCCTTGGGAGATTTACACAGTAATAACCTAAGAGAAGTGACAGGAGTTCTATGCTAAGAAGATGAAGAGGAATGAACGTACTAACTCTTAAATAATTAACTATTGTACATATATATATTTATTTATATATGTATATGGTATATATGTTTACATAAGTATATTTTTAATCATCTTGATTGTATGTTTACTTGATAACAAGAGTATCGTGACACCCAATCAGTGAATGCGAAGAGAATGAATATTGTCACGTGTTGGGTGTCAAAGGGGATAATTAAAGAGTGCCTGAATGGGTGGCAGAAGAGGAGTTGCCATCAAATATAAGCACTCTGGATGAGCACCAGCTACGAGGTACGGTCTGGAAGCTTCACGCACTAAGAAAGACCTGAAAACTGGATAGCGTCTATATCCCTTCGAGAAGACAAAGGAAATTGTTGATAAGATGGTAAGTACTTTTCTTTACGTTTAAATTTATATACAAATTCAGTTTTATATTCTTAAAATTTATTATAAATCCTGATCGACATGATGATCAGCTGTCTTGTGCGCTAGGAAAGAAAGATCATCCAGGCCGAGCAGTGGGGGTTGGGGGGGGGGGGGTTAACATAGGGATAAGAAAAGTCTTTGGAAACCCCAGGTCAAGGAAAAGGAGTAGTCAAGGACAAACAATCTATTATGAGGAGCATATGCATGTCATTAATGACATTAGAGAGTAGTGGAAGAAGGAGGTCATTGCTGAAATATGTCAGGGTAGTGGTTCACCCCAGTCATAAGCTCCTGCTCCAGATCCTTCTTACCTCAGTTATCATAATGCTCCTCCCCCATTCCCAAGTAATGACGGTGTTACTCCTGCTGGACTGTACACAAGTGTCGAGTCCAATGACCTGTATCCTTACGTAAATGTACAAGTAATTTTTGATATCTTTAACTGTTTTATCACTTGTCATATCTTTTAATACATATTTCGTTGTTTAATAATCTACTAATCTGATGAAATTGTAGGATCCGATAAACTGTAACCTTCTGCTCCCTGTGGAGGGTGATTTTTCGGTATGAGGGGGGTCAATCTAAATATGGTTCTGGCTGAGAAGTCTAGATCCTAGAAACCGCCATTCTGTGGAGGGTGAAAACCCGCCACCTCGGCATCCCTCAAATACCTACTGAATCATCCGTCTTTCCTAGAAAGCATAAGGGAGAGTGCAAGTGAGCACTACACCCGCTCTCAATGGGCTCCACGCGGACTCATGCCCTAAGGGTGAAAATTGACTAGAGTCACCACCTAGTTAGACCTAAGATACTAGGAAGGAAAGGATGAAGGGTCCTAAGAACCGTTGGTTGACTCTGAATTTGTTGCCTATGGATAGGACTTATCTGGTCATTTGCAGAGATTCTATTGTGGGTTCGCACTAGGTTACACCCCTTAGAAGTGGCAACGACCACGACTTCGGATTGGTGCCCGAGGAAACCTCGGTCTCCAATTGTCGGGATTGCCTTCTTTCAAAACCTTTTTAGAGAGATTCATTTAAAAGCCAAGGATAGGATTAGGACAGGAGGAGAGAAAACGAGTGGATGAGGTGAGCTTTTCTGCCAAGCTAGCGCCAAATGAAAGGATTGATGAATTCGGATGAGTATAGAATGAAGGTTTGAGAAAAGTCTGAGGTTGAGTGAATGAACAAGACTTAGAGTCTGATAGTTTGAAGTTTATGGGAGCCGAAGAAGGTTGGAGTGTTTTGAGAGGTATGAGGGTCACCTTAGAGGGGGAAAAGGGTTTTCTGTTTGGAATGGGGTCGCACCCTAGATGGGCTGCCTACGTACTCAACGCCCTGTTGAGATCAGACCTTACGTAGTTCATGATTTTGGGTTTTGGAAGTGTTGATGTTTGTGGAGTTTGAAGACATTTGAGGTGTTTGAGATTTAGAAGGGTTCAGAGTTTTGATAAGTTTTGGGTTTGGGATGCTAGTCTGTGAGACGCTCGGGTCTGTGAGACGTTTGAAACCTTGAGATGTCGAAGTCCGTGAGACGCTTGGGTCTGCGAGACGCTCGGGCCTGTGAGACGCTCAGGTCTATGAGACATTCGAATCACTCGAATGACAAAGTCTGTGAGACGCTCGGGTCTATGAGACATTTGAGGTGTTCATGTAATGAGAGGTATGGGATATCAAGGTCTGTGAGACGCTCAGGTCTATGAGACATTTGAATCTGAAAAAGGTGGAGAGATTGAGATGTTCGAGTCTGTGGGGCACTCGGGCCTATGAGACTATAGAAGTTTGGAAGAAGTCAGGATTCAGGAGATGTTTCGAGTTTGGAATGATTTGAATTTGGATAACGATTTGAGTTTGGATAATGATTTGAGTGTATGAGGCAATTGAAGTTTGGGTAGAGATCCTGGGTTTTTTGGATTTGAGATTATGACAGGGTTGATATTTTGGGATATTTTGAATTTAGGGTGAGATGATGATTGATTGAATTGTTTGGAGGAATGATTGTCAAAATTGTCTCTCTTAAAGTTTTTAAAATTGAAAAAATCATTTTTTTTGTAAAAGGGCGGATAATCCCGAGGGATTACCCTATGAAGAAGGAAATCCCGACAATTGGAGACCGAGGTTTTCTCGGGCACCAATCCGAAGTCGTGGTTGTTGCCACTTCTAAGGGGGGTAACCCAGTGCGAACCCACAATAGAATCTCTCCAAATGACCAGATAAGTCCTATCCATAGGCAACAAATTCAGAGTCAACCAACGGTTCTTAGGACCCTTCATCCTTTCCTTCCTAGTATCTTAGGTCAAACTAGGTGGCGACTCTAGTCAATTTTCACCCTTAGGGCATGAGTCCGCGTGGAGCCCATTGAGAGCGGGTGTAGTGCTCACTCGCACTCTCCCTTATGCTTTCTGGGAAGGACGGACGATTCAGTAGGTATTTGACGGATGCTGAGGTGGCGGGTTTTCACCCTCCACAGAATGGCGGTTTCTAGGATCTAGACTTCTCAGCCAGAACCATATTTAGATAGACCCCCCTCATACCGAAAAATCACCCTCCACAGAATGACGACTCTGCTGGGGAAGACTTGAGTAAGTTTTTCTCAAACTCAAGGAAGACTGAACTCCATTCATAATTGTCAGGATTCCCCAACTTCTTTCGAAACCTTCAAGAGATTCATTCCAAGCCTCTAGGATTATTCTACTCCACACTTAGAGTGTGTACCTGATGAGGACAGTTAGGACTTGATAGATCCTCAACAAACATTACAACGATTGGGTTAATAATTAGCTCACGATTAGAAAGAGACACTTAGGACTGAATGAAGCTAACTTCCCTTTAGGTTAATAAACAACCAATTTGGAATCACTAATCTCAAGATAAAACACTTAGTACATAGGTTGGTGCTAACTTCATCTGGTTTGATTACTGCTTTCATATTTATATAGCGATTGTGGGGTGCATGAGGTGGGTAGCTTAGGACATGCATTCCTCTGTGTCACCCGATTTACCTACGATATCACGGGATCCCCAACCGGTCCACGGCTGATTCCCCACGAGCTAGGGTCACTCTCTCAGTGAACAAACCCACGAGGCGGTACGGTCTCCGACCAACGCCTTGAGCTCATGATCCAAAAATATCCTCCATTATCCAAGTCGAAGCCAGCATATAGTGAACTCTGAGCCTTCAGTGTCCAGCTACCTGGTCCGGTGTCTAAGACGGGTTTATGGAAGTCACCCCCTTGTATGCCGCCTGTCTGACCGCCCTTATGCCTTACCTTGAACATTGCATGGGCTCAGTTCTCCATTGTTCCTCTGCACCACATGTGTCTCTAAAGCCCAATGTCACGCTATACGTCCATAGAGGATCCCGTATTTACCGGATACCCATACATGGCACAACATAGTCAGTGAATAATTTGGACTTTAGACACACCTAACCGTGACGGTAACGAGAGACCCATTCCCATGCAGTACTTCCCCGAGTTTCCTGAAAAGTGAGCGTGTTGTCGGATCATCACTGGCCGTGGCGTATGTTTCCTAATCATCTCGGGTGTCCTGACCTTTCGAACTTAAGCACTCCGGACTTTCTTGATAACGTGCCCCATAAAGGCATAGCAGAGACAAAACCCGAGAGATGATAGTGAAGGGACGATGGTTCCCCCGGTGAGACAGAATCATAATTGACCTGGAAAGTGATTATCCCAACATTAAGACTTACAACTCCACATCAAATATAGCCACGATTTAATATTTGCTATACATGTGTGCAAACCACTTTTCCAAACCAATTTGTTTTTAAAATGTTCGGAATTCTCTTTTATGTGTCCCTTAAAGCTTTCTTATGAGCTCGTTTAATTTAGAACCTCACCTAAATTTCACTCATAAACATTCAGGGTTTTAAAACATGTCACTTCATCTTCAAAAAAAATTATTTTACCAAAATATTATTCCCAAATCAATTTTCAAAAATAGATTTCGCAAGACCTACTTCCTACAAACGAATTTCAAACAGCATTCTTCACCAAACATTATTTATTAATGGTTAGGAAACAATTTTCAAAGTTGGTTTTCACCAATGTATTTCAAAATAAATGATTTAGTCCCCATGTTGTGACGCGCTATTTTTGAAGTTCTGCCCACCTTCAAGAGCAGCGGTCGTTACTGTGGAGCGTTCTAGTCATTTCGTGTTTTCACAAAAGTGGTGAATTTTCTCATAAGATTTTTAAGCTCAACCATTCATCTTTCCTTTCTCAAAATATCCCTCATTCCCCTCGTCGGAGCAAGAGGAGCAGCATGAAGATCAACTACACGGTTCTAGCCGAAAGCTAGAGACGCACTAACCTATGGAGCTAGCTAAGCGACATGAAGACCAACATCAACCATTCAAATACAAAATCAGAGTTGTACCAATCCTAGTCAAGCAACCTGAAGATTAGCAACACCTGTTTGAGTTCAAACTCAGAGGAACACCAAACCCTTTTTGTTTAGTCACGGTACTGCTTCACCGCAAGAGCCCGAAAGACGAGCGAGCAGTCGGTCAAGACCCAAAAGCGACGGTCAAGACCCAAAAGCGAACGAGCAGCCGGTCAAGAGCCCGAAGACGAGCGAACGACCGATCAAGAATCTGAAGACGAGTAAGCATCCAACCAGGAGCCCAAGCGTGAGCAGTCTGCTTGAATTCCGAAGACAGACCAAAAGAGTTCAGGTGAAGTTTAGCTCAAAACTCCCCTTTTAATGACTTTTTAGAATTGATAATGTATAGGTTTTCCCTACGATTCTTTTCTTTCTTGTCCATTTCTGAATAGATTACATGTATAGGTTTATACATTCCCTTTGGATTTATTTAGATCAAACGTGTATAGGGTTCCCCACTCCCTATTTTTATTTGCGAATGACTAAGCGTCAAAATTCATATTGAGATAATCCACCACTTTGAAAACACATGTTTTCAAAATTGTTTTTCCAAACTTGGTTTCTTTTGGCATGCACGTATAATGAAAAGAACAAATAAGGAACGACCCCTCACATCTATATATCATTCATCAACTTTGCTTTATGGGGTGAAAATTCACGGTATCTACAGGAGGCATCCCTTAAGTAAACAACGCCAACATATGCAACCGAGCACAAAGCAAAACACATGCATTGCATTCATGACGAAAAAAAGGGTCACATGTGCTTTCAGTCCATTTAAAATCATTTGTCCACCTCAAAAATTTACACAATTATGTGTTCCATTCTAACATCACCACACACCAGCTTTTATCCTAACATCTCAATCTCCAAATGCTTGATCTTCAAAGGGATAGTAGAAAGCACCAGGGAGTTTGAACCTCTGCCATATGCATCAATGCCCAAGATGAAAAGAAGTAGTCCTTTCCATATCGTGGGGCCACCATGCGGGAGTTGTCACTCCCTAAAAGTCCCAAATTCCAAGAGCCAATCACCAACCCGACCACACTCGAGAATTACTTCTCCGACAACAACCCCGACAAGTTGACCACCTTCAGGGCCAACGATGATGGGATGAGCTTCATGAACTGCGAGCTGAATTCGGCTCAAGCGAGACTAGTCATAACCTTACCACTCATGCATTGCATCCAAAAACAAAACAAACACAAAAAAAAACATTCAATCAACCATTTCCATTCACCATTTTCAGCATTTCATGCAACTTATATGTAGTAATTCCATATTACCACAATACATCGCATGGTAGATAATCGCATTTGCATACTCCCATATCGAAATGACATCTTTGGGAAAATCGTGAGAGCTTGATTGAACATAATGTGTGAACCACTTAACTCTTGACCCATCAATGAACACAAGGGTCTAATTAAAATCAGCACCACAGACCAAGTGAGTAGTGTGCGAAGAGCGGTATTTTCCCTTGAATTCTGAATGAGGATATTGGACAATCCACCGAGCGATGAGGGTAGATAGAGCGAGTCCATAGAGGTAAAACCATGAGCGACTTGTGCATTCCTTTAGCACATGGAGAGGCACAATTCATAGCGAGATCAATGTTGATAACAAGACACGAACTGTGATTCATGCAAAGATTCGAGAAGTAGTAAGAAAACAATCATTGACTAATGAGAATGACGAGGCACTTAGGGATAAAAATCTCCACAAAACCAAAAAACTTTGACTGCCCTGTACATAATCCCTTAGTGAGCCCCGCCGAGCTTTTCACGATAAACCTTTTTCTGTGAACTCCACAACATGCCACCCGACATATAATACTTACCTTTGCAATAGAGGAGCTCGAAGGAGCCGGAGCCATGGCCCCTCCCCACCATCTTTCATAAACATAATAAATGAAATGTTTGAAGAAATTAGTGAGTCAATGCAACTCCAAAGCCAAACACCAAAAAAAGAACACCGAAAATGTTCAAGAAGATTGATGAGTCAACGCAACTCCAAAGTTGAAAGCCAAAATACAAAGCAGAGAATGCTTGAGAAAGTTGATGAGCCAAATGCAATTTCAAAAACACAAAAATGAGAAGAAAGTGAGAACCGTACACCAAAAGAGGCAAGAATGAGGAAGCCAAATCCAAAGGACCAATGATGTCCCACAGAAATCAATAAACGGTTATCAAAAACCCGTCTAATCATTCCACCCGTGGCAAAGATGAAACATGTCCTCTATTGCACAAAAGCTCCACAATTCCCAAATAAATCCTCTAGTCCCATGTGACATACATCATACCCCTCAGCCCCGTTATAACCCAATAAAAGACCTCTAACTCGTTAGTTGATGAGCGTTAACTGAAAGTATTGGATCTGAAACATGCATCATAAGCTTCGTACTTGTTATCAACATGTCCCATCATACCAAAGGGACCATGTGCGAATGAGTGTGACCTTACCCCACGAGGTATTATGAGTGTGAGTGAATCTCCAATCTGAGCACCAAATGAAATACCCCAAACTAATAAAACATGGATTAAACATCTAATCACATTAATTAAGGCCTAAACATGCCTTAAAAGTCAACTGAGAACAATAGTGGTCAACACAAAACAAGATGTTGCACCTTTTGACTGTTTAGGGTAAATAAATACCCAAATGAACTTCTTAGGACCTAAAAATTTGTCCTAAGCATATTAACACATTACTAAACATATTACAATTGTTGGACAACACTCCAACATAAAGAACAAGCACTTTCATGCTTCAAGGTCAAGTAGGGCAAAAATGTGCTCTAAGAATACCTTAAAGGTCTAATGACCTCTAAATGATATAAAATTGGATACCATGATCAAATATCATGTAAGGAACACAAAAAAACTGTTCTCAAAGAAAATAGAGCTCAGAAACACCCTGCGACACAAAATGTGCACTAAAACGCCTTAAAGCACGTTTTTGTGTAAGTGCCTTCTAAATTGGCTTTTAAATGGGCTTAAAGGTTATAATTACCTATAAATATGATAATATATCATATTAGAACATATTAGGAATTTAATTCCAGAAATTTACAAATTTTTACAAATTTAATATTAAAATATTAATAAAACCCTACAAGGGGGCCCGTTTGAGTCAACATTGACTAAGAATGGTCAAGAGGTCAAAGTTTGACCCCTTGGACCACATGAGGTTGACAGCCACAAGCAAGGGAGCCTGTTTTCACCACTTTCAAGCACAAAAGACAAGCCTCCAACACCACTCCTTAAATTAAGGGACCACTCTTACCTTTACAATACAATAATGTAAATATTCAACCTTGGCTCCTTATTTTATTGATTCAGCTTTAAAAAAACGTGGGAGGCTCCACTTGACAGGCTCCAGCCCCTCAAATAATCAATGCCAATCTGCTTTGGTGAGTCATCAAACACCAAATACAATAAACAAGTCAAAAATGAGTATTAAGGCAAATTTGACCTACCTTTCTTCATTAGCCTTGCTTCCAGCCGACACCAAGGCTCCTCACTCTCTCTTTGGCTTCTCCAAACCGTGGCTAACTCACCAAGAACAGAGAAGAACACCTTGCTACCTAGGTGAGCTTAATTAGTCATTTTATGTTCAATTTCTTCACAAATCTTTCCTCTTTCGGTGGATCTAAGCATCAGCCACTTCCATCCATGGATCTAGGTTGTTTTGGAGGTTAAATGAAGGAGGAATATCGGCCTTAACAAGGAAAGAAGGTGGAGAAAGCTAATCTTGTTCTTAAGGTACAAAAATGTGCTTTAAGCTCATATCTTTTGATTCCCTTCAAATTCGGCTGTGAAACTTTTTTCCTAGCCTTTTTATCTTCATCTTAACATACTTATTCAGTTGGTACATCAAGAGCTTCTAGGTATAGCCATATCCAAGCAAAAAACACCATTTTAGGCACTTTAAACAAGGTAAAAATTAGCCATCTGAGCTATACCAGTGTAAAGCTTGGTTTTAATAGCTCTTTTGACACTCTTTAACTACTGTAAATACAGGCCGTGGAGCACTTGTGTTGCCTAGGTATTCTAAGGTAAATTTTACCTTGAAAATTGACATTAAACACTTCGTATGGTTAGATCTTGCTTGGAGACTAACTATACCTTGGTTTCTGTTTGAAAACATGTAAAAGAAGCTGTGGAAATTTTATTCCTAAGCAGCCGAAATCAAACAAGGCCTAAACTAGGCAAAAACAAGGTATAAATCACTTAAATCTACACTTGGTATATTAATATGTGTTTATACATATTTATACATATATGCCGTGAGTGAATGAGTATAATAAGGTCTTAATTTGACCTTAGGTGATTAAGGAATGGTTTAATAAATTTATCTAACTAATTAATTAACATAATTGTCAAATTTAAGACATTATGTGGAAATTTGGTAAATATTGAAAAGATATGGGAGAGGCCGAAAGTTTATATGTATTTTGGGACATTTATGTGTAATTTATTTTATAAGCAAATGTTTGTAATAAGGCCATGCACTTTAGGCCATTTTATTTATGCATTTATAAGCTTTTAATTAAGTTTAGGTGCTAAATCATTACATTACCGCATATTATTGGGGTTATAGTGTAATTTGAAATACCCTAAACCTTGGTATGTTGTGTAAATGTTAAACTATGGTATTAAAAAGCTAAAAATGCCTTAGAAACATCAATGTACAAAAATCATAATCATAGTAAAAACACAATAAAACACTAAGACACGGTTTGAGCAAAACGTGCTCTAAGCTCGGAGTGAACTTGGTTAGGACCCAAAGAGCCTACCAGGACTTGATAATATTTAATTATGATTTTATAAGGCTAATTAAGTCCTTAGGAAACCTTGGTAGACATGAAACCACAAAACATAAATAAACACCTTAAGGTCAATATGGGCTAAAATGTGCTTCAAGCTTGGGATAAATTTGTATAAGACCTAATGGTCATACCTATACCTTATAAATATGTTAATGAACATATTAAATCAATTACCAAAGAAAACCAAGCTTGAAAACAAGTTAAACACAAAAAGTGCTTTAAGGAGTCTTAAAGCACGTTTTTGAAAAATTGTCTTGTAAATGAGTTTTGAATGGCTAAATGTCCATCATTACTCTTTAATTAACATGTGTACTATATAGTATCACATTTGCAAGTCTATATCAATGGGAAATCAAAATTTCACAACAACGTGCCTTGTTTTCATGAATAGTAACTTTTATAAGCTAGTTTGTAACATATGCTGTTATAAGTAATTAAATTGGTCAACAAAGACTATTATACCCCTAGGTGATATAAGGGGGCCGGTTTTTCATGTGTGACTCACCACATTTGAACAAATAAATAAGTTAAGTAATGACAAAGCAAAACTATTTGCTTTTAGCTTAAATATCTCCAAAAGCAAGTTTTATCTTCATTCTCTCATTTCCCTTCACTTCCAACGTCTTCTTCCTCCCTTCTTGCTGCTCTTCTACGGTTTGCTACAGCACCACCATCAACACCAACTTCCATTGTCTATAATTCATAGCTCACTTAAAACCAACAACAAACACCACCATCTTCTTTCTCTTATCAAGCTCTTCAAGTCTATCTTCTCAAACTTCAAGAGCCCCATTTCGGTGCCATGGAGTTCCACCATTGAAGGAGCTTGAGCTTGTGTTTCTCATATTATTACTCTCCTTTGCTTCTAGGTAAGGAATCTCAAAGGAAAATCAAGTTTCCCTCATGTTTTTATCTTGACCGAGAATCACCATTAATGGTGCTCTTTGTGTGACTTTGTTCTAGCTTCATTCCAACCTTTCATGGACTAGGTGGAATCCTCTCTTGATAGATATTCAAACTCTCTTCAAGACCAAGGTAAACAACTACATTAATGTTTTTGAAACAATGTAAACCTAGGGTTTACAATGAGATGAAGCATAAAGCTTATATCCATTTCAATGTTGGTATATTGTTAGTAGTTGGCAAGGAATCAAATACCTTACCGGTTTTATAAGGAAACAAGAAAGAAGTTTGGGTGGAAAAGAGGTAATATACTAACCTAATGTGGTTTAATGCCTTAGGAGAAATGAGCTTATGATGCTTGTTAAAACTACCTAAGAGCAATGGTGAATGACATAGTAAAGTGTTCTCAAGGAGACTAGTAAAGAACATATGTCTTGGTGTATGTATTTGCAGGTCAAAGGCATTATATTGTGGAAATTCAGTGTTTAAGGTTTATGCAATTTAAGGGCCTAAGAGCCATGTTATTTAAGGGCCTAAGTGCCAAGCAATTTAAGTTTATGCACTATATTGTGATGTAGTGTAAATTTGGTGAAGTTATGTGTGTGAGAATACTATTGATGGATTTAGGTGTTCTTGAATGTTTAATGGTGAAAACGATGAGTTTTGGAATGATGATGTGCTAAGAAACCCATGGCAAAATTGTAAAATGTATAAGGAGTTTTAAGTGCTTGAATGAACTTGGGTGAACTAGGAATTGTTAGGAATGGTAATGTTTCACTAAGGAAGAAAACGTGCATTAAGGTGTTCTAAGGTGCTACAAGGATTTAGGCATTATCTTGGAAGTCCTAGAAATCAAATGAGTGTTTCTAGGGGGTGTCAAAGTCTTGGAGAAGTTTATATAATGTTTAGGTTATGATTGATGAATAAGGAGAGAATAATGTTTAGTAAGGTTTTGAGTAAGGAATTTTAAGAAGTTGTGAAAAGGAGATTTAGTTAGTAGAAAAGAAGTTGAGAGATGATGTTAAGGTAGAGGAAACACCTTGGTATAGTGGTCATTATTGGTGAAATACCACTTATGAATCTTAAGGAGAAATTCCAAGTGCTAAGAATTTTGTAAGGAATTTGTGAATGATAAGATGGTTTTGGTGTGTGATTTAGAGAGTTTAGTACATGGCTAAAGGTGTGTTTGAAGTGCCCAAATGAGGTTAGGGTGTACTAGGATATATGGGGTGAAGTTTGGAGTTGAATGAGAAAAGGAAAACAAGGGTCTGGGGCAGACCGAACTTGCGACCGAACTTGCAAGTTCGGTCGAGCCCAGTTTACCCTGCGAGAATTGGCTTCTGGAATGGACCGACCTTGGAGACCGGACTTGCAAGGTCGGTCGGCTGTATTTTGTGTACGGATTAAGTTTCTGGAACCGACCGAACATGGGACCGACTTGGCAAGTTCGGTCGGGCTTGAATTTTCAAAGGGAAGAAACTCTCGGGAATGGACCGAACATGCGACCGAACTTACAAGGTCGGTCGGAGTAGAAATTTTGACGGTAAGTGTTCTGGAATGGACCGACCTTGTGCAAGGTCGGTCGGTAAGTTCGTCGAACCAAAAACATGGTTAAGGTTATGAATGATATGTCTGATGGGATTGATTAGTAATGATGTTATAAAGTTGTTAGGCATGTTAGGTGAGTTTTAATGACAATTAAGTGGGTGAAAAGTTGTATTGAAATGTAAAAGTAAAACAAGTTAAAAGTGAAGTTATGTAACTAAGTTAACGGGGAAAAAGTTATAAGCATTAGACATTAAGTAATTGTGCTACCCGATGTTAATCAAGTACATGTAATGTTATCAGTTGTTCGAGAATTGCTCGAGGAACATAAGTGGACGTGGTAAAGTGGACTCCGGTGACAGGTATGGTTTTCTTGCAACCTGTGTCCTACCGGATTACACCGGCTTGTATGCCAATGTGTTTTCTGAGTGTTTTCCACCTTATAAGATAAAAACAAGTAATGAGTTTAAAGTAATTCATTTATGTGGCGCTTTTAATCTCCGATACCGTTTAACCTCAAATAAGTGCTAAACCTCTAACCAGAACTAGAACACATGAGAGATCGGTATTCGGAGTTAACGACCCAACTTTGGGAACGTTCTAACCACGGCTATGTGTGAGTTAGTTGGATATTGTGGTTGTATGCAAGTGTGTGAACCTCCCTTGCGTGCTTAACTCGGTTATGATACCGTATGGTGTGTGGATGTGGTAGGCTCCATAATGGATCTCTAACTTTTTTATTTATGAGTAATATGTACTAATGGGGGGTGAGGAGTCCGGTTGTTCCGGCCACGCGTGTGAGGATGGGGTCGTTGTCATTCCAGGTTCGACCCTCTTATATGTTAAGATTGAGTTCCTTTCCCGGTCTTCAATCTCCCACAAGCTTACTCCAAAGCTTTCCTATTCTGACTTATGATTGGTTTAGGGGGAACATGTGTTTGTGTGGTGTGTTCGGGCCTCCAACCCGAACCATCTTAACTTAAGTTACTCGTCCCTACTATTAGGACGGTAATGAGTGTTGTTGTTATTGTATAACGAGCTTACCATGAGGTGACACCATTCTCTAGGCTCACCATGAATTAACAATGTCTGGGTCGGTTCCTAAGAGGACCGTTCCCGTTATGTTATGGGATGTTGTTGTGATGCAATTATTGCGATGTTTTATGTGCACGTTGAAACGTGAAAGAGTGTGTTATGTTGTTATGTGAGGAATGATATATGTTGAACGATATGGAGTGTGTGGATCATGGAAATGAATCCCAGTTTGTGACAAGAGACGTTTAAGGATAACCCGATTTAAGGGTAGGTGTCGTCTATTAAGGAAGTAGCCCCATTAGAGGAGGAACACTCTAGGATAATGAATACCATGAGTGACTTATCAAGTAGGATGTATTATCCTTTGTTGAGCCCATTGAGGCGAAATGTTTGTGTTGTGTGTTTACAGTTGTATGCATGATTTAAAGATAATCAATCGCATGCTAAGACGACAATTAGTTGTGCGTGGCCCGGTAGTATGTGGGCTGCGGGATTACCATACCAGCAAAGGTGATGCCCCTTGGGGGCCACCCTTTCTCTTTTTTTTCCTATTTCAGGTACAGAGAGCTGGAAGCCGTTCGAGAGTAGGACGGGGTAGACATTGTACATGGGAAATCATTTAAGTGTATATATACAGTAGGCGTAGTAAGACCGAAATTGTTATCGGCATCAGTTGTGAATACTCGGTACAGTTGGAAGGTGTATGTTGTTATTGTTGTTAATGGAAAGGGATAGCAATGTGTAGTCGCTTGGGAATCTAGTCCATCAGACCGGTACAATGTACATGTATTAGCCTTGTTAGCCATGTGGGTGGTTAACGGCGTGTAACACCAACGAGTTAAGTAATGTGATGAGGTTTGTTTTCCCGCTGCAGTTTATTGTAAGTGTGTTAATGTTGGATGGGGTGTTACATAATTAAATTAAATTTGGGGGCTATAAAAGGATATAGCCGAAAATTGGAGGTTTAAATGAGTTTATATAAAGATTATAAGATTATATAAAGTTTTGGGGGTTAAATGGTAATTTCTAAAAAGTATGGGTGCAAACCGTAATTATAAGGAATTGGTGGTCAAGGAGATATTAAGGTGGTCAACCTTGACCATATGGTAGGTTTTGACCAAATTAAATAAGTTAGATAGCTTATTTAAGGTTTTATAATAAGATAAGTATTTTATTGTAACAATTTTATAACATATGTGGTGAATATGTTATTACCGAAAATTAAGGGTGTAAAATGGTATTATAAACACCCATGGGCTATTAGGAATTTTTAGGAATTTATTGGGTTGTTTTTGGAATTAAAATAAACTATATATGTATAATATATAGTTATTATGTCATTATGACACTTTGGAGAAATATAGGTGGTGGAATTATAAATACCGAAAGTATATGGGTTAATAAGGATATTTATAACCCTTTGGTGAAATTTGGTGATTTTTAGAATTATATAAGAGTATTTATTATGATATGTGTATAATATATAGTTTAATGATATTATAAAACTATATGTTATAAATAGGGCCAAATGGCAATTATAGAACAGTTTGGGGTCTGTTCGGAATTTACAAAAAATAACCATAGGTTATACTTTTTTATAAGTTAGAAATTTTATATTAAATGGTATATATAACATGGTATAAATAATGGGGTGATTTTGTAAATAAAGGAAACTATGGTTTATGGAAAAGAATAAGGTTAATATATATGCCTATGCGGCAATATATAATAGTTTTGTATAAAAACTATAAGTTATAAGTTAAAGGAAATAAAAATATCATATCAAATGATATTAGAATATGGTATAACATTACATAATGTTATGTGGTCAAAATAGAATTTAAATAAATTCAAGGGCTGTACCGAATTAATAAGAGTTGGGAAATGAATTTTAGACTATGGTTTACTATGTTATAAATGCTATAACAATTATATGGTATTAAGGTGGTTTAATGGAATTAATATAAGTAAGGATATTCACATTAAATAATGTGACAAACTATAAATAAATGAGATTTATAACTAAGGTATTTATTGAATAAACCATAGGAGTTGTAATTATACAACATAAAATGTTACATGATATTAGGATAATAATCTTAATATAAGTTGTATAATATAATACAACTAATGGGAATAATCATCTAATATAAGATGATAAAAATGTAACATATAATATAAGAGTTTATAACTCATGGAACTTACCTACGTGGTAAATATATATACATATACAAGAATAATGTATATAAGGATGGATATATATTATGGTTGGAAACCATATAATATAATGGTGGTGGTTATTACAAAAAATAGTTACAAACTATAAGTTATGAGTTTTTGGATGCAAATATTATTTGCTAAATATAATGGGGTATATATACAATGTACTATAATGGATGGTGGGAAAATGATACAATATGAAGAATAATACAATATAATATAAGAATGCATGCATACATGCAACTATAGGTTATGTACCTATATTAAAGGATGGATAAGATTTAAAGAAATATAATGAATTAAACTTAACAGTCAAAATGTTTTGACATACGAGTTTAGTAACAAAGCCGACCGGTTTAGAGAAACCCGTAACAAACAACTGTAGAAAACAGGGATGAACTGTCGGGGTTACTTGTTATTCGGAAATACCGGATGTAGTTAGTCATGGAGACTGACTTATAGTTTATTACCGTTTAGATTATACTTCAGACAAGGCCGCTTGACGAGCTAGTAGACTACACTGCGCATCCCAGGTCTTGGTGAACGGTATGTAAAGGGGTTTGATCCGAGTTGTCCTAAGGAAGCTCCTTGGGCTCGGATTTGTTTGTTATCACTTGTGTGTTAAGTGTTTTGGATACATGTATGTGATTGTGTGCTACTGCATTACTTATTTATGCACGAGCGTCCTACGGGACTAACACTACGTCGACTATAGATCGGCTTATATAAACATACATATGCGTTAATGTGATAACATGACGGTTACTTGATATAATACCATAGTATTAATATTAAGTATATGGCAACCTAAGTAAAACACTTAGGTATGAGTCACGACATTGTCGGTCTCTAGAGCATGGATCTCGAACATGAATATAACCTAGATTACTTCTAGGTATGCGTGACCCATTGGGCCGCTGGTTAATAAATTATATTCTCCATAAGACTAAGAGCAGATCTTAAACATTATGAGAGAGAGATGGTATGAGTTGAGGTGAGGAATCCCGGTAGTTTACAAACTACTTGGTTGCGCATTTGTGATCACTGAGGGGTACCCGATTGGGTTCCGCTCCAGGTTATACCCAACGAGCCCAAACTGGAACGTGGGTCAGGTGGCTACGGCCTTTATATGGACATCTTACGAGACATAAGAGAGTCAGGGGCCTCCGGACCTCTGGCGAAATACCTTTGTGTGTACGGGAGGACTACTGTCCATGGTGAGGTTATCGGGTTGTCTTAACATGACGCCCAACTGATATTAATAATTAAACATGGTTTGGATGGATGGGGCCTTAAAGGCCAAATTAAATTAACTATGGAAACTGTACGCTACGGCGAATGTACATTGTACATATGAATGGGGCCTTGAAGGCCAAATTAAATTAAATAAAAAAAAAGATGGTATACGCTACGGCGATTGTACATTGTACATTATATAGTGATGACTCGATACGTTCGATATATAATTGTTGTTTGAAATATTCTATGACTGTTTGGATTGGATGGATGGTTAAGTGTTTATGAATATTTGGATGGATGATTATGTATATTATACATTTATATTACAGTATTGTTTATAACTGTAAAATGGTAAAACATGAAATCAATCTAATAATAAGATGGTTAAAATGACTAAGTGACCATTAGGGTCCAGGCCCGGCATACTCAGCGTCTATCGCTGATACTACACCATTGCAGGTTGTTGACTATTGCCAAAGCCGAAGTGCGGGAACAGGGTAATTAGAGCTTATGTGGTTACCGCACAGGGAGTTTATTTGTATAAAGATATCAGACAGGTAAAGGTATTATGGTACAGTTATGTATATTCAGGTTTGGGTAGACGCTCACTTGTCGATGTTTATGATTTGTGGAATTAGTATGATGTATAGGAGTTTCTCGTTATCACGGCGGTTAGCAATTTGTTTAGGTTGGAAGTTGGATGTAGTTTTGGCTTCGTTACTCGCATGGGCGAGTAATGGCCGGTGACACCCGAGTGAGTATTGTATTGTTTTTAATTCTTCCGCTGTAAGACGTTTTATTTATTGCTACGTGAGAGATTATTACGTGTTTAAGGAGAGGGGTGTTACACCAAATCATAAACAGCCTACCCCATTGCAGGTGAGAAATTTGTGAGGATCGGAAAGTTCAGAACCTCGAAAGAAATTCTAAGGAAAATACTGCTCCGAGCGTCGAGAGCATCATCACACCATTTGCACACACGGCCATACACACGGGAAACTGACCCACATCCCTCCATGAGAGGAAAGTGATTCACACACTCTAGTTCAACGATCACTCAAGATTGAACCAAAGATGTTTTATATTCATAAACCACACATTAATAGAGATGGGGCCGTACCTTCTCTCCAAAACTGCATATGCATTTAGCGTCTCTTCTAACATTTAGTATTTGCATGCATCATACTCATTTCATTATCCGACTGGTAAGAACTATGCCTAGTCTCGTCGAAAGTCAACTTCAGTCGCTGCTGCTAAAACATGACCTCGAATCAAAAGATGTCAAGCTAGAGCCATCTGGAGCCATACAAAGACCATTCTGGAGCCATCCAGCGTCATGCTCCAGCCTCATCAACACCATATCCAGAACCAAACTGGAGCCATGCGGGAGCCATTCTCAGACATTGAGACCATCCCAGAGACCATCCCTATGGCTACACATGAGCCATTTTGTCACCAAGGCCTTGCCCATCTTTCGAGCCTCGGCACTTACCATTAATTAAGTGTCGTGTTCGAGGGGGTACATAGGGTAATCCCTCGGGATTATCCGCCCTTTTACAAAAAAATGATTTTTTTCAATTTTAAAAACTTTAAGAGAGACAATTTTGATAATCATTCCTCCAAACAATTCAATCAATCATCATCTCACCCTAAATTCGAAATATCCCAAAACATCAACCCTGTCATAATCTCAAATCCGAAAAACCCGGGATCTCTACCCAAACTTCAATTGCCTCATACACTCAAATCATTATCCAAACTCAAATCATTATCCAAACTCAAATCGTTATCCAAATTCAAATCATTCCACACTCGAAACATCTCCTAAATCCTGACTTCTTCCAAAATTCTATAGTCTCATAGGCCCGAGTGCCCCACAGACTCGAACATCTCTATCTCTCCATCTTTTTCAGATTCAAATGTCTCATAGACCCGAGCGTCTTACAGACCTTGATATCCCATACCTCTCATTACATGAACACCTCAAACGTCTCATAGACCCGAGCATCTCACAGACTTTGCCATTCCAGTGATTCGAATGTCTCATAGACCTGAGCGTCTCACAGGCCCGAGCGTCTCGCAGACCCAAGCGTCTCACAGACTTCGACATCTCAAGGTTTCAAACGCCTCACAGACCCGAGTGTCTCATAGACTAGCATCCCAAACCCGAAACTTATCAAAACTCTGAACCCTTCTAAATCTCAAACACCTCAAATGTCTTCAAACTCCACAAACATCAAAACTTCCAAAACCCAAAATCATGAACTACGTAAGGTCTGATCTCAACAGGGCGTTGAGTACGTAGGCAGCCCATCTAGGGTGCGACCCCATTCCAAACAAAAAACCCTTTTCCCCCTCTAAGGTGACCCTCATACCTCTCAAAACACTCCAACCTTCTTCGGCTCCCATAAACTTCAAACTATCAGACTCTAAGTCTTGTTCATTCACTCAACCTCAGACTTTTCTCAAACCTTCATTCTATACTCATCCAAATTCATCAATCCTTTCATTTGGCGCTAGCTTGGCAGAAAAGCTCACCTCATCCACTCGTTTTCTCTCCTCCTGTCCTAATCCTATCCTTGGCTTTTAAATGAATCTCTCTAAAAAGGTTTTGAAAGAAGGCAATCCCGACAATTGGAGACCGAGGTTTCCTCGGGCACCAATCCGAAGTCGTGGTCGTTGCCACTTCTAAGGGGTGTAACCCAGTGCGAACCCACAATTGAATCTCTGCAAATGGCCAGATAAGTCCTATCCATAGGCAACAAATTCAGAGTCAACCAACGGTTCTTAGGACCCTTCATCCTTTCCTTCCTAGTATCTTAGGTCAAACTAGGTGGCGACTCTAGTCAATTTTCACCCTTAGGGCATGAGTCCGCGTGGAGCCCATTGAGAGCGGGTGTAGTGCTCACTCGCACTCTCCCTTATGCTTTCTGGGAAAGACGGACGATTCAGTAGGTATTTGAGGGATGCCGAGGCGGCGGGTTTTCACCCTCCACAGAATGGCGGTTTCTAGGATCTAGACTTCTCAGCCAAAACCATATTTAGATAGACCCCCCTCATACCGAAAAATCACCCTCCACACTCCCATACAACAATCAGGATATATGTGTCGCGGAAGGAAGGGTGTACTCATCAGGGCTGAATGACGTGACCCATGGGATGCCACTACAGCCTTATCATGGGAGAGTCTCTGTGGATGAACCAAATGATCAGTGTCTTGATCTAGAGTTCCAAGTACCTCAGCATGAGTACACCACGGTTCAGTCTGCAAATGGTGCAATTGCTCAAAGACCTACTCGTCTGATTCAGAAGTGTGTGAAGGTATGCCTAATACAAACCACTAATATAGTTATTATTGTTACTTATATGAATATAGTATGTGCGGATGCTCAGTTCTTGACTAGTATTATATGTCGGTTGTAAATAGACATTAAAAAAGAAATCTACGTCTCCTGAGAAAAAGAAGTCAAAGATTAAATCTTTTAAATATAAATCATCCACCAATGTTGTTCAAAGACACACCCTATTACTCACTCTAAGACTATTAAAAACGTGAAAAAATGTATTTCAGGGTAGTAGGGTACAGTATCGTAGCCGGCCACCTGCTATAGCAGTTGTAGCCGGGTGTGGCATGTCTGGCCACTGGCCGGCTAGAATTACTCCAGTCGACGGCCGGTTACCACTTCTACAATAGTACAAAAAACGCCTATTTCGGCACCCTATTTTTGCGGTTGTACTTACAACAGTCAAAATAGGGCCCCAAAAACATCCGTGTCTAAAAAAGACACTTATTTATATGGTTCCTAGCTAAGAACCGCCAAAATAGGTGTCATTGTTTAGACACAAAATTTTCAGCGACCCTATTTCGGCATTTAGGTCAATTTCCCAGTTCTATTTTTCGCAGTCCTAGTTTTTTAGTCTATTTTTCATATTCTCGCCCCTCCGCTGCTCTGTATTCTTTTTCCAACCCTTCGCTTCTCTCTCTCTCTCTCTTCATTCTCTCAACTCACCGTAATTTCACAACCCACTGCGCCTCCACCTTCATTCTCTTCTTATGTTTGCTCCTTGAACTGCTACATCTTGCTCATCAGATTGAAGACGGGGCTGAAGTTGTTCATTCCGGAATCGGTAATATACTCAAACTTATATTTTTCTCTCAAGCAAACAAGGAACATACATGCTCGCACCTTTTCATTCTCTACATATCTTCATTCTCTTCTTGTGCTGCGCCTATGTAGTGATAAATCACTGGACCGCTGCATCTCCCTTTCTTCATTCTCTTCGTTGTTGGTAATTTTGCAACTAGAGAACAAGGAACATGCTCTGCACCTCTCACGATAATTTTTGCAATCCTAACTGGCGAACAACGAACATGCTCTACGCCTCATTTTGCAACCCTAACTGGCGAACAAGGAACATGCTTTGCACCTACAATCTCTTGGCTCACGGTAATTTTGCAAGGTGAACAGGATCATACACGCTCTGCGCCTCTATTCATTCTCATCTTGTGTCTGCGCCTCAAATGACTCTTTGGAACTGTTGCATCTCGTGAGCGAGGTTGAAGACGGGGCAATAGTATCAATTTTTTTAAATACATCTATTTCGGTGGTTGTTAGCTAGGAACCACCAGAATAAGTGTGTTTTTTTGTTCGAAACCACACCTATTTCGGTGGTTCTTAGCAACAGCCGAGATAGGGTCGCACACCTATCTTGGCGCACCCCATTTCGGCAGTTCAGAACCACCGAAATAGGTCTAAAACAACTGCCAAAATAGACCTTATTTGTACTTGTGCCAGACTCCTGCCGCTTACATTTGTGTATGAAAAAGTGACTACATTCTACATTTAGTAAAAAGTGAGTACAAATAGGGGTGTCTATTTCGGTTAACCAAAAATAGCTTTCTGCCACCTACATTTGTGTATGAAAAAGTGACTACATTTTGTAAAAAAATAACTACAAATAGGGGTGTCCATTCGGTTAATTCGTCAACCAAAAATCAAATTTTGAAAAAAACTTCAGTGTTTGGTTGTTTCAGTTATAACCGAATTAATAAAAATTCACTCCAATAATCAAATTAAACAAAAACTATATTTTTTAACTAAACTGAATTAGTTACAATTAATAATAATAAATTTGATTAACCAAAAATTTAAGTAGAAAAATCATTATATTTATCAATATTTACATATTTAGTTTTAATTTTAATAAAATATTTCGATTATACGTTATCCTAAAACCTTTTAATAACAAAAAAACCGAGCCCAAATAAGATTCAGTTAATTAAAAGCCGAAATAACTTTGGAGTACTAAAATTTTGCCCCCCGTCAATTCGCGAGGGGCGTGGAGACCCTGGCCCTTGCGCAGGGAGTAATGTGGAGAAACACATGTGTCATGTTGTGGTTGGAGGAAAAATAAATGAAAGAAAAAAAGTAGAAGAAAAATATGCTACGGGAGTTTTGGGGGGGTTAGGAGAGAGAAATAATTTTTTTTTTTCAAAATGTTATAACTTACAAAATAAAAGTGTAAAAATAAAAAACATTATACCATTGTTCATCATTTTTCGTGCTCTTCAAAACAAGAAGCATCATGGATATGTTTTGGTAAACTTAAAATTTTATGTTTTTAGAATGAGTATATATTAGTAATTTTTAAAGTGAATCTTACTCATTAGTAAAATGAATCTTCTTTAATAATAAAATGTACCATATTCATTAGCAAAATGAATCTTACCCCAAACACCCTAAAAACCATCCTAGGAATGCTAAAATGTACCATATTTATGGTTTGTAGTGCAGGGTTTAGAGTCTAACGACCCTAAACCCTAAACCACAAACCCTAAAAAACTGTCGAGTTAGTGACGAAAATATAAAGTGTAGAACTAATGCAAAAAAGATTACTCTACCCCCAAACACCCAAAAACCCACCCTACGATAACTAAAAACTGTCGAGTCAGTGACGAATATAAAGCGTAGAACTAATGCCAAAAAGATTACCCTACCCCCAAACCACCCTAGGATAGCTAAAAACGTCGAAGACATTTTTATGGTTTGTAGTACAGGGTTTAGGGTCTAACGACCCTAAACCCTAAACCCTAAAAAACTGTCGAGTCAGTGACGACAATATAAAGCGTAGAACTAATGCCAAAAAGATTACCCTACCCCCAAACACCCAAAAAACCACCCTAGAATAGCTAAAAACGTCGAAGACATTTTTATGGTTTGTAATACAGGGTTTAGGGTCCTAAACCACAAACCCTAAAAAACTGTCG
Organism: Limonium bicolor; assembly: GCA_023374045.1. Classification (NCBI taxonomy): domain Eukaryota; kingdom Viridiplantae; phylum Streptophyta; class Magnoliopsida; order Caryophyllales; family Plumbaginaceae; genus Limonium; species Limonium bicolor. The sequence goes on along the minus strand of CM041777.1, from coordinate 124,336,555 downwards.
AGTCAGTGACGACAATATAAAGTGTAGAACTAATGCCAAAAAGATTACCCTACCCCAAACACCCTAAAAACCACCCTAGGAATACTAAAAACGTCCAACACATTTTTATGGTATTTTAATGACCTTTGATTCACTTTTCAACAACCTTTGGTTCATCTTTTAATAACCTTTGATTCACTTTTCCTAAACTTAAAATATATGTACATACACAAAAAAAATAATAATTTATCAAAACATATTCATGTTTGGTCTTATTTTAAAGAACTTAAATTATGATGAATAATTGTATAAAATTTATATTATTTAGACTTATATATAATAAGATACGAACATTTTAAAATTTTACAAAATATAAAAAAATAAAAATAAAAAATAGAGTCCATCGCCATACCAGGTTCGAAGTCGCCTTCGCGAGAGAACCGTCATAGCGCTCGGAGGATCCACCACTTCCGATTGTATTGAGCTGCTGCTGGTCAGCGATACCAGCGTTCCCTGAGAGAAGAAAATAAGCACGGGACGCTCATAGACTCTGATTCTGGGCGACTTCTAAGCGAACGTATCACTGATGGCTTCCAAAGCTTTCTCCAGGCTTTCTAATCTTCAGAGGCACCTGACAGTGTCAAGCTCAAGCCCCAGTTATACGGTTCTACGTTCTTCTGTCCCCCCCTCTCTTCTCGAGTGATCGATTTTGACCTCTTTTTGAAATTTCAATAGGTTCAAAATTAGTTGGTTCCGAACAGCAGAGGCAGTGGGGTACTTTATATATTCTTTACACTGGAATCACGCGCTATTCGAGAGACTTATGCTGTGAAAATATTTGATGAGACTATATCTTGTTTCCCTGGGTTATCAGGGTCGCAGCTACAGTTCTACATTATCAATTAAGTTGAGCGATGAGGTTTCTGATGCTCTTTCGCTTGGAAATGCCGTGGTAGCTCTTGAATCGACTATAATATGCCATGGTAGAGTTTCTCTTTTTGCATATTGTTGGTGAAAATTGATGCAGCTAGCTTTATTCTTTCTGACGAATACGATGCCGCTCCTTTTTCTATCAGGAATGCCTTATCCGCAGAATTTGGAGACAGCAAAGCAAGTGGAAGCAATTGTGAGGGATAATGGAGCCATTCCTGCTACCATTGCTATTTTGGATGGGGTGCCATGTGTAGGTAAATGTTGTATTTTTGTATGTTTGTTGTATTTTTCTATTTTGGGCTTTTGCCAATTAGCTGTTGCGTTGCAAGAGAATTGCTTTTACTGTGTGAATTCCCTACACTCTGAGGGCCTCAAATTTGAAATCATGAGGTGGAGTTGTATTCTGCCACTCTACTTTTGTAATGAGATAGACTGCTTCATTTTTGAATTTGAGCAACTACTTCTGAATCCAGTTGAGGATTGGAAGGGTACTCTCTCCTAGATCCTGGAGCATTTGATACAATTTAATACAGTTAGTCCTGAGGGATGTGGCACCATGATCAGCCAGCCAAAGGTGTTCTGATGAAACCAGTGGGGACCAGGACCTTTACCATCTGCCCTATGTGCACAGGAATAAAGGGGGGACCACTGTGGGTGAGGGAGGCACGATATGAAGAGCAGCAGAGGAGTATTGTCAAGTGTGTGAGTGCTGTGTGTCTGTTTGTTATTGTTGTCTGTGTGGGTGTCGTTTTGTGTGTGGGCTATAGGCCAAGGGTGTTAGCTATTTAAGGAAAGGTAGGAGTCATAGATATGCATTCTGGAATTGTTCTATTGTTGGCCACATTTGTGGAAATTGGCAGGCCTAGCCTGATTACCCCTTTTGGCAGGACGATGTCCTGAGTTATCCTCTCTATTCTGTTTCATTGTTTTTTCCCCTTTCATCAATGGAAACTTTCGGCAATTGTGTGTGATTATTTAGCTGTCTTTTAAGGAGTATAAGGAGTGTTTCATCAATTGGTATCAGAGCTTAGATCCTGTTTAGAGGGTGGGAGATGGAATCAATACACACATATGGCCCTCCGATCTTCAACGAAGAAGACCCCCGGGGTTGGCTGAACAAGGCGGAGGAGTATTTCACCGTCAAATCTATCCCTGAATTTTTCTGGTTTCAAGCAGCGGATGAATGTTTGGAAGGAGAAGCTCGTGGATGGTTTGAAAGAGTGTGGATGAACTTTGGCGAGCTTCCTTGGTCGGATTTCCAGAAATTACTCCTGGAAAGGTTTGGAAACTATACTCACTCTCAAGCGACACAAGATATGGAGATGGAGGAGCTATCAGGCAAAAAAAATGTAGAAGAAACAGAAGAACTGGAACCGACGGTGGGGTTGAACTCGGCATTACAATCAGAGATTTTTGAAGACCTGCTGGAACTAGAGGAACGGGAATCTAGCAATCCAGCAATATGTATCGCCAAGCAAGATAAGACGGAAGGACCGAAGGCCGGGAGAAGAAAGAGGGGTGGAAAACCGAACTCCCGAAAAGGAGCAGGTTACCGGAGGGGGGGAAAGGACCGCTGGCGTAGCCAAATGAAGATTGGGGAAACAGAAAAAAATAGAAGACAGAAGAAGATTCAGCGTTTAAAAAAAGAAAAGAAGAGAAGGAAGAAGAAAAGAAGAAGGAGGACAATAATACCGTGCATCGGTGGAGTGCTTGAAGATGCTCGATGCTCAGGTACCACTGTCGGTTCTCCTTGCTGGTGCCGACCCAGTAGAAGTAGCCACGCAACAAAAATTGGGAGCACCAGACTCCTTACTCAGAGAATAGAGTTTCAGCCAGTGGCAATGGCAAACCAACTTCCACGCTTGCGCGGATGTACAATGGCAACCGTCGGGCAGAGGTGTTTCCTCCGTCGGGTTCGAAGATGCTTAACTGTCGGGTGCAAACCGCCGGTAACTCGTAAGAAGATGAGGGAGATAAGTCACGGGGAAGCAGAGAAGGAATCAATGACCGCTGGTATCAATCGTAGACGGGGCAAGGGAGTACGGTGGAATCACCCGGAGAATGGGTCTTTACCTAAACCGGCCCAAACCCGGTTACTCTTCTCTAAACCAGCCCAAAACCAGCCTATCTCCAGTCCGGTCTACACAAGCAGACCGACAGTGAATGGAATTCTCGATCAAACTCAAATCAGAAGCAGCAATTCTAGGCCCCAATTCTCAATTCCTAACCCTAAATCAACTTGGGCGCTCCACAACCAAGCTTACCCCAACCGTACTGATCATCGTCTTTTGGGACAGGTAATTTCAAAATGCCGCACGCTTCACAACTTGCAACATCCACAGAAGAGATTCAAGGCTATTGGCGTACATGGAAAGAAGCGGTACCCCAAGCTTAGTGAATGGGAAGATTTCCTTCGCCGCAAGTGGAGTCCGCCCATGGAGACCGGTCTTCACCCACCCGTGTATCATCAGTATAGACAGAGGTGCAACCCTCACATGGGTTTGAGATCTTGGGTTGAACCAAATACCCAATTTCGATTTTTTTTTTAACTGCTGCTTACTGTTGGCTGGTGTTGGGATGGAGTTACCATCACTGCGGTCTTTATTTTTTCTTCTCCAACCTTGAGGACAAGGTTGTTTTTAGGGGGGGAGTGATGATGAAACCAGTGGGGACCAGGACCTTTACCATCTGCCCTATGTGCACAGGAATAAAGGGGGGACCACTGTGGGTGAGGGAGGCACGATATGAAGAGCAGCAGAGGAGTATTGTCAAGTGTGTGAGTGCTGTGTGTCTGTTTGTTATTGTTGTCTGTGTGGGTGTCGTTTTGTGTGTGGGCTATAGGCCAAGGGTGTTAGCTATTTAAGGAAAGGTAGGAGTCATAGATAGGCATTCTGGAATTGTTCTATTGTTGGCCACATTTGTGGAAATTGGCAGGCCTAGCCTGATTACCCCTTTTGGCAGGACGATGTCCTGCGTTATCCTCTCTATTCTGTTTCATTGTTTTTTCCCCTTTCATCAATGGAAACTTTCGGCAATTGTGTGTGATTATTTAGCTGTCTTTTAAGGAGTATAAGGAGTGTTTCATCATGTTCACTAGGGAAATAGAATTCTATTTTACAACAGCAATAATGCCTAGCCACTCAGAAAGTTAGGTTTGCCAAGCACATTTGTTTTCTTAAAGTCCGCTGCTCCATCCTGGCAGATAGATATGTGCCAGTAAATTTGCACAAAGTCTACACTGATAACTTAACAATCTGGGAGTCCAAGACATAATTCTGCTGTTATTGTGATCAACCATCCTAATACTCACGTGCTAGTGGATTCTGACAGCTTAACTGGTTGCCTGCTTACTTACCTGGCAAATTACCAGTTGGAGTTATATGTTTGCATGGCTTGTAGTTCACTGATCATACTTGCTGCAAGTATATAGCTTTCTTCCATATTCCAGATAGAGTACACTGGACAACCTTAATAGTGTTTAAAATCTAAATTCTTTTTTTTTTCAGGTCTGAATGGTGAAGAGTTAGAGAGGCTCGCAAGACTGGGGACTCAAGTCCAGAAAACTGCTCGCCGTGATATTGCTTATGTTGTAAGTTGGAGTCATAGTAAATCTTGGAACCATATAATATATAATTTCAAAGTTTTTCTATATTTCATTTATTGCTCGTAGAATGCTTAGGTATCAGCTGAGTAGTTGGTTCCCATGTAATAATATTACCTCAGGTAGCCATGAGAAGAAATGGCGCCACTACAGTTTCCGCCACCATGTTCCTGGCCTCACTGGTACACGTATTTTTCTTATTTTGATCTGTTGCTAGTTTAGATTTGGTTTGGTGTAACAAGCTGAATTTTCAGGCTGGGATATCAGTTTTTGCCACCGGAGGCACTGGTGGAGTACATAGACACGGAGAACAAAGTATTTTTGTTTTTACATGACTACCTCTATTTCTTATAGTTTGTAAATAATGTCTGTTGTTTATTGCCAATGTAGATAAAAGGAGCTACACCCGTAGCTTTGGTTGATATGAAAACAGGAATCAGATATGTTGGTCAGATGTTTGATACGCCTTAAATTCTTTCCTGTTGCAGCTATGGATGTCTCTTCTGATCTCACAGAATTGGGGAAAACAGCAGTAGCCGTGGTATCAGCTGGTGCCAAATCCATACTGGATATTCCCAGAACTCTCGAGTATTTGGTACGGACGTAGGTTGTAATTTTGAGATGTGATGATGGCTCACTGTATGAACCTAGTTAAAATACGCTTCATCGATGTTGATGCAGGAAACCCAAGGGGTCTGTGTTGCTGGATACAAAACGGACGAGTTTCCCGCATTTTTTACTGAAAGTAGTGGCTGCAAAGTAATACTGGTTTCCCACTTGTCTTCTATTTTTTTGTATGGTTACTCCCATTTTTCATAAATAGATCTTCTCCAGTTTTGTTACGGTTAACTAATGGTCTGTGATCATCCCGTGTCATACCTATATCTTGTATCACGCATCATACATTAGTCCGGATCATGTAATGATGATCCTGTACTCAGTAGTTTGTTATCCTATTTTGATTCTTTATGCTTCTCTCCCTGGCCTCCCGAATCCATTCTGATAAATAGTTCTTTCCAGGTCCCTTGCCATGTGGACTCTCCAGAGGAATGTGCGCGGTTAATAGGTATGTACAGACACCAGTACGTTATTCTTTTGTCACGGTCTCTTTGTTACCGCTTTTCACTCTTTCCCTTCTGTTTGATTTGTAAACCACTATCCTGCTTCTCCTGAATATTTTGTTACAGATGCAAGTATGAAGTTCAAGCTTGGAAGTGGTATCCTTATTGCTGTTCCTATACCTAAAGAGCATGCTGCTTCTGGGAGCATTGTCGAGTCTGCAATTCAAAGAGCTCTTGAAGAAGCCAAGTAAGATATTTACTAGACTAACAAGGTGATTGATATATCAGCATTCTCTGTAAAGTAACCCGCCTAAATGTTTGTGTTGGTCATCAGGGAGAAGAATATCAGTGGGAGCGCAGAAACGCCTTTTGTGCTGAAGAGAGTGAACGAATTGACGGGGGGAGCCTCACTAGCTTCCAGTATCCTTGTTTTTTTTGTTCTGTTATCTATGGAAGTTCTTCTCTTTCGGTGTGCCATACTGATTGTGGATCAAATTGATTCTGTTGAGAATGTGCTGCTTTCTTTGATCATTCATACTAGATATTGCCCTTGTGAAGAACAATGCAATGGTTGCGTCCAAGATTGCTGTATGCTTAGCACGACTGAGAAGGTAAAGCTGAGCCAGATGATGAAAACAAATATCTACCCCAATTGCCTTTCTCTCAGCTCTTTTATCGGCTTCTTTTCAGGTGATCAGGGGTAAATTTGATCAGTTGTTGGCACAGGTCTTTCATATGTGGGGGGTTGGATACTCTTCCCTATTTGCTTTCATACTCAGAAGCAGCATCCATAGGCGCATACCCAACCCACTTCTGAAAATGGGCTGGCCTGGGCCGGAGATTAAAGTGCGGATCTCAAATTAGAAACTAGGATTCACTTTTCTTGAACTGAACTATGTGCCTCTGTTATGATATTACTGCCTGCTTAGCGTCTTTGGGTGCAAGCGTTATTACATAGAAAGATCATTAGTCGAACTGGAGGCTACGAACATTCGTAGAATATGTTTGGTTGAAGATATTGGGAAAATGGCGATGATGGAATGGTTTCTTATATTATTGATCTTTGGTTATAGAAGAAATGAAAACATGGAAGTCATATTTATGAGTCATTTGGTTGCATTTTATTTTATGAACCGAACACCACAAGTGCAGGAACTTATCCTTGGTTCACGGTAACAGTAACAGTCGATGCATATCTGGGAATGTTTGCTTTTGGAACATGGGGATGGGATTGTTGTCTTTTTTTTTTTTTCATGTCGTGTCACCAAACCAAGTAAGCTATATAGCTTCCCTCCCAATCATTTGATTCATGCGAACACGAAACCGCGGTTGGAGTTGACGATTCCAGTTTATAAACGGTTGCTTAAATTTCAGAGTACGCTACCATCATCCATCGTCAGCTCCGTATCCTTATCATTATCAACAGGAGGACTCAAGACTTTTAGTCAAACAAAAACTTGAAACGTAAATCAAGGGAAACAACATACAGGTGGATTAATTTAACGGATTCACTTTCCGGAAGGAAGAAACCCTAACAGACACATCCAATTCCATTATTAAAATCGAAAGACTAATTCTCTAAGCAACGGATTGGGAGAGGAGAAATATGTACAGAATCGGACGGACAAAGATTGGGCAATGAGGTGAAGTGCGGAGTAATATTATTATTATTATTATGATTATTAATCTACATAGTGCTCATAAGATACATATAGTAGGTGTATTTGCTTGCTTGCTTTCTTTCTTTCTTTCTTGCCCCTTCCTTTTCCAATCATAGATGATTTTCTGAATGAAGCACTAAAGGGCAAAGTGGGGGGACAGCACGAAGGATCAATCGACCAATCGATCTTGATTCAAGCAGTGGCCATGCAAATCTTGCTGGAATTTTAAGCAGTGACTGAGGTCTCTCTTGCAACCCTTTCTTTATAATCAACAACTTCAGCTCTGTTGTTCTCTGCCTTCCATAGCTCTGGTATCGCTTCTCTCAGATTGTGAATGCTCTCGAATGCGTAATCTGCTCCTTTCGGTCTGTGTGAAGTACCCACCAGCACTGTGTCAAGTCCCACCCGCTTCCCAGCTTGCACATTCCGTACACTGTCTTCGAAGAATATCTACACAAAATTAATCTCATCAGATACAGTAGAGAGATGATAAGTAAAGCAGTCACCAATCCATAACTAAAGTTTTAGTTTAAGGCTTACTGTTCTCTGAGGGTTTAAATTGGCAATCCTGAGTGCTTGTTCAATAGCAGACTCAGATGGTTTGCAAACGATCGGAGTTTTGGGTAAAATTGAAGTATCTGCATTCGGCTGTGAGAAATGTCCAACTATGTCAAAAATTCCTCCATTGCTGTTGTTGTTGTTGGATGATATCGAACCACCCAGAAAGGCGATCTCGTCTTCATCGTCAGAAGCAGCGGTTTTGTGGGTTGGGTTAAGGGTTTCGAAGCAGATTATTCCTTCAAAACAGTCCTCTAACCCTAACCTGCTCAGGACTTTGACTGTGTGGATTCGATCCGCATTTGTAAAGATCTGCGAGTAAACAGAGAATTGTTAGTACTATAAACCACAACATACCCATTTCTTGTTACTGTCAGTCTTTTTTTTATATGTTGTTGAAGAGGAGAAGCCAGAATTGAAGCTACTGACTTACCACTTTGCGAATAGGCAAGCTGAGGAGAAGGCTTCTCAGAACAGGGTCAGGTTTAAGGTTGTCGTAAGGTAATCTTCCATGAACAAAGCTGTGGTATTCATCGTAGTCGAAATCATACCCAATTGCCTGTCGCAACCACAGCAAAAACCAAAATTATACCAATTAATGAACCATAATACATTTTTTTGAAGATTCAGAATCTGAATGCAGCGAAAGAGTACTAATATATTTATATCTTACCCTAAGTCCAGCCATTGTTGTTCCATAGTTCTTGTACAACTGGTAACTGAGATCATCAATCTTGGTTCTGTCTATACCCAGCTTCTCGACCATATAATCTGTTTCCACAAAATTATCAATAAGACTGTTAAACCACCACGTCTAGTTGAAAGAAAGAGGCACTAGAAAGAAATCAGAAGAAGTTGATTTGAGATGAAGAAGAGTGCCACTCTACCTTGAATGTTCTTTAAGACAGCTTTTGACAACCCAGAGCTAAGTGGGTACAAGGTATCATCCAAATCTGCCAGTTGTTTTACATATACAGTTTAGTTTAAACCACACGTGACTATTGCTTAGCTTCTTGTTAATCATAGTTTGACTTGTTTTTTTTTTCTCAGCATATAGTATAACTTAAAGCAAAGATATTTCCTTTTACGTTGTGAAAGGAAGAAAAGAAGAACAAGAAAGTAACTCTTACCAAACAAAAGGCAATCGTACTTTGATGATGATTGGGTGTATCGACCACCTTCAAGCTCCATTTTGATAAGAGAGAAGATGATTCTGCAGAATGCAAGTAAAGAAATTCATTAATTAGCTGCAGGAGGATTAAGGATTCAAGAGCAGAACACACATTAATTAAAACAATCGAAATTATTGAAAACTGAAATCTAGCACTTTTCTTTTTCCCGTTGTTTTTTTATGCTTAATTAATTACTTCCTCTTCAAAACATTTCAAAAAAAAAAAACTTCGGGTTTCATCCCAAAATGTACTAGTTTTTTTCGGGCGATCAAACAATTAATGTTTCACCAGTTTGTCTGCCGTCCAGCAAGATGAAGAAGATAATTAGTTTGAGAGCTTTTAGTTTAGTTATAGAAAAAAAATATAAGGATGGCTGCTGATTCTTTAGTTTCATTGAACATTTTGGGTTAAATGAAACAGAAAAACACAGAGTTTGGTTCACGGATAGAACTTTTGCATTTGGGCGGTTTGGATTCAATTTTGATCGTTCAGGCAGGGGAAAACCTAACCAGAGGCTTTTGATGTGTGAATTTTGACGAAATTGATATGAGAATGCGTCAAGCTGATGATAACAAAAAGTCAATCAAATTACTCAGCTGCAGAGACAGAAACATTACCAGCTGAGTTCTGTGTGGTGTTTATGAGAAAGATACAGAACCTCGGAGAGACACAAGAGAGAAAAGCAGAGAGGAAGAAGAAGGGCAAGAGTTTGCGAGCGTGCGTGCGTAAGTGTAGGAGGAAGAGGGAGGAAAGGGGGAAGAAAAACGAAACCACGGGGTGGGTTTAAATAGGCAAGAGGAGACCCTGCTTTTGCAATCGTAGGGTCCCACCCCAATTTTCTCCTTTTTTATATATATATATTATTGTATAATATGCGAATATCATATGGTTTCTGGAATCTTGTCATCTAGAAACATATCGGTTTTTATTATAAATAAAAAGTTTCAGAGAAAGCGGACCGGGCCGGCTGACCGTCCATTTCACGGGAAGTGGTCTTTCTCCGACTTACATTTAGGAGGGGAGAAAATTAAAGGTCGTCCCATATTATATGAATAGTATGAGTAAACCATCAACATGATAAATGTTAGATCTCTAAAAAATTCAACATGAAAACGTGTGGAGATGGTATTGGTACCATACCAAGTAATATACAATTTTTAATTGAAGCGCGTAGATTGTGACAGAGCGTTTTGCTATGATTCATACACCCTTTGGTTTCAAAAAAAAAAAAAAAAACTCCCGACGATAACCTCGTGATCCACACCACTCACTCGTGCATAGACCAAAAATAATCTTCATCCATGGTTACTTTTCATATTTACCGCATTAGAAACACAATTGAGATGAGGATTGAATAGTTTTTCCAAAAAAAAAAAAAAAGAGATGAGGATTGAACTCGTAACCTTCTACATACGAGCACGGGTGGGGCCAGATCAAAATTTTCAAAAAGATAAAAGTTTTATATAATTTTATGTAATATAATAAAATTACTCACTCTCCTTCAACAATATGAACAGGTGGATGTAGCATAGCTACATGTGGATACATCTTAGGTAAATTTTATAATTTAGAAAATTTGGGAGAGAGAGGAGTACGCTGGATTTGCATTTTTTTTTTTATTTTTATTTCTTTATCTTTATCATAATACAAAATTTAAATGGTTGTAATTTTTAATATATAAGTCGTAAATGAAAAAAATTATGTCATTGTCCATCTAAATTCAAGCTCTTCAAAACAAGACCAGTCATGAATATGTTTTGACAGCTTTTAAAAAAATTATTTGTACATGTATACGATGATATTTTAATGTAAGGATGTATGTACATATTTTAATGTGAGAATGTACATGTTTTAATGTGACGATGTATATGTTCGAATGTGAAAATGTACATGTTCTTTAATGAACATCTGTACATGTTTGTATGACCATCTGTACAAGTTTTTCCCTTATGTGTACAGATTTTAATCTAAGGATGTACATATTTAATGATTCGTACAGATTTATGTGACCATCTCTATGTTTTTAATGTAAGGATGTACATGTTTTTACGTGTGGATGTACATGTTTTAATGAACATTTGTACAGGTTTGTATGACCATCTGTACAAGTTTTCTTTTACGTTTTTTATACATTATACATGTAAAAATATTTTTTAAAAGTTGTCAAAACATATCTATGACTGGTCTTGTTTTGAAGAGATTGAATTTAGATGAATAATGATATTATTTTTTCATTTTGAACTTATATATTAAAAGTTACAACAATTTAAAGTTTTTGCAATAAAAAAGAAAAAGAATAATTTTTTTTTAAAAAAAAAACTCAACTGATGTGTGAGTATGTGAGTATGTAGCGTGAGTATGGTATGTAACCATCTGGCTACATTCACCTTTAGCCAAGACAGTCTGTTTCATGTGTGGGTATTTTTTTCTAATTTTATACTATGAGAAACATATAAGAGGGCTAAAAGAATATGTATTTGATTGATTTACAAAATTATAAGGACATTTTTCTTGAGAATAAATAATAAATTAAGAGAAACTGGAGGCAACTAATTTAAACTAAATACATTTAGTATACGGTAGTAAAAGTGGGAGTGAATCAGTCAATTATGACATAATTGTATGAACTCATTTTTTGTATCCGTCATTAATACAAAACATTAAATAACAGTTAAAATAAAAACAGATATAGATGTACAAAGAAATCAGATATTACCATAGATAAGTGTACACGTTGCCCTTATAAAATCCATCCTGCGGGCCATTCCTACATACGTCATGTCGGTTATTGCTTTGCCACAGTCGATTCTCAACACCATCAAAGGTATGATTTCACGTTTCTGGTGGGGTGGCTCTCCCAGCTCCAAGTCCATGCATTGGAAGAAGTTGACTCAGCTGTGTCTCCCTCTCAATTCTGGCGGTTTGGGTTTTCGTGACTTACGTAGCTTTAATCGTGCCCTGTTGGCAAAACAGCTTTGGCGAATCCTACAGCGACCACAGTCCCTGGTCTCCCAGTTTTTCAGAGCTCGATATATTGATAGCCGTCCACTCCATCTCCTCCAGCCCGTTGCAAACTCCAGTCCAGTCTGGCGGGGTCTCCTCTCCGTTCGTGACCTCATTCAAGCAGGCGGTCACAAGCGGGTTGGTACTGGGCGCACCACTTTTGTCAATGACAGGTGGCTTCCCTCCAAGGAGGGAGGCATGCCCTACCTTTGGTTTCTCCCTACTCATCTTCGCAGTGCTCCTATAACCGATTTCATGCTCACGCCCATCACCTGGAATATCCCACTTATTCAGTCACTGTTTCACCCAGATGATGTCCAGCATATTTGTAATTTGGATCTGTCAACTAATGCTGCTTCCCCAGATACTTGGTATTGGGGTCTCACTTCATCTGGCCAGTTAACCGTGAAGAGTGCCTATCACTGTGATGTTACTTTGTCTTGTAAGGATCAACCTTCCAGCTCTTCTTTGTCAGCTTCTCCTACTGGTTTGGCTAATAAGCGGGTATGGACGTTGGACCTTCCACCCCGTGTTCGTTTGTTTGGTTGGAAATTTTTGCAGGGAGTAATACCTTGTCGAGGTCTGTTGGCCTACCGGCTTCACTGCCCGGACCTGGCGGTGTGCGCTCTCTGTGGCCGCTGTGAAACACTGGTTCATGCTTTCATTGGCTGTCCTTCGATAAAGCAATATTGGGCCCGCCTAGGAATGCCACTCCCTCCTCCCTTTCGGTCTGACGCTGCCTTTGTTGATTGGTTTACACAGTCTTGCTTAGCCATGCCCCGGCCCCAGCTGACCTTCTTGCTGTCGCTCCTTTGGCGTCTATGGTTTGCACGTTGTCAATTTTCACATGGTAGGGTTTCCCTTTTGGAGGCTGGCTGGTCTCAGGCAGACAGTTTTCTCTCGCTCAGCTCTAATTGTTTTGCCTCGACTTCCCTCCCTTCGCTTGCTGACGCCCGTCTTAGTTTTCCCGGTTGGGTAGAGATCTCGGTCGATGCAGGGCTAGACAAATTCGGCAGGTTTGGCATTGCGGCAGTTGCATCTCATCATGACTCAGTCATTGCTGCCGCTGTTTGGGGTGGTTTCACTCGTCATGACCCTTCCCATATGGAGGCTGCAGCGATTCTTTTAGGTCTTCACCTTGCTCAGCGTTTTGACTTTCGGAGTGTGCGGGTTTTGTCAGATTGTAAGCCCATGGTTACTTATCTTTCGGCGTTTGGTCCCACCAGTATTTCAGCCAGCACAACTTTTTTGCTCATTGATGCCTTGGCACATTTGAGTCCGCTAGTGGATTTTCAATGCTTTCATGTTAATCGCTTAGACAATTTCACTGCTCACAACCTAGCTTTCTTAGCTAGTAAACATCAACTCTCTGCGAGTTGTTGGAAGTCTTCTGACTTCCCTCCCGATGTACTAACTATTTGTTCTTAATATAATTTCCTCGTTGGTTTCAAAAAAAAAATTATTTATACTAAGCAATTTTCTCTATCGCTTATATAATTTGATGGCAGGGACAGACATAGACACCGCCCTCGTCACTTGCCTACAATTCTCCGACTTACATTTATTTCAAGACCTTCTTCAGATATAAACATATGATGTTTAGTAAACAGAAGAACAATAACTTGGGGAGAATATATTGTATTTTTAAACAGAAAATAACTTTTAGTGATGTTTAAAATGTCTTGTACGTATTCTGTGCGAGTGTTTTCTTTTCTTTTTCTCTATGGTTTCCTTTTCTAATGGGTCAATTCCTAACTAGATGGCTTCTCCTTTTTATAAGGTTAGGTGTTGTGGATTATTTACTTTCTAGGTGAATGTATAAATGAGCATGTTTTAAGGGTGTATTTCATATATTTTATCAGCATTGTTCTTATTTCTATATTTTAAACCTGAGGAATCATGTGGCTAGGAGCAACATAGATGAAGAGAGCAATGTGTGGACGCAAACATGTCTCAAATTGGAGATATAACGAAGAATCTAGGGCTTGTACAAGTGTTTGGACATGCGTCCAACCTTGCATGTCCGGACACAAGCCAAAAGCATCAATACTTGAGTTTGACTTATGTCCATACATACAAGTTCATATACAAATCCGGATAGGGCTCCAAAAATAACAGATTCGCGAGTTTTAAAAGGGGAAAAGAAGGGAGTGAAGGAAAATTTGAGCCATGCACTCCTTGTACCTAAAGATGAGGATTTTCCCCCAAAATCCTTAAAACTTCATTGTTAAGTTTTGAACTCCTTTAATGCTTTGTTTTAGTTCTTGTTCATAATGAACATAATTATTGTGCATTTATGCTCTTAAGCTTGTGTACTTGTGATTTGAGGATTCGCTTAGGATTTGCTCAATGAGTTATCTCTGTGGCTTTCTATGGATGAGTTTACGGAAGTAGAAATCTTAACCAACACTAGTACAAAAAGGGTCTTTTTCGGCGGTTTACAACGGCCGAAAATGGTACCGCCGAAAAAGGGTCTTCCGTTATTTTCAGCGGTTCCTTAGGCCAAAACCGCCGAAAAATATAAGTTACAGAGGATAAATAAATGTGGACAAACGGCGTATTTTCGGCGGTTTCTACTTAGAACCGCCGAAAATAAGCAAAAATAGGGTCTTTTTCGGCGGTTCCTAAGGTTAAAACCGCCGAAAAGACCCTATTTTTGCTTATTTTCGGCGGTTCTAAGTAGAAATCGCCGAAAATATGCCGTTTTATTTTGTTTTTCTCGTTTTTGTTTATAATCCCACATATGTCACAAAACCTGTTAATATGCATCCAAATATGTCCACATATCTCTCTACATCACATGGTAGAGGATCTCATCACTCTTTGTAAGTAAATTGTCAAAAAAATCCAAAAAATAATGACACGGTTTACAAATGACCATACACACCACATTTAAAATGGTCACAAATGACCATACACCACAATTCACATAGTCACAAATGACCATATACATACACAATTGATCAAATGTTCACTAATATACTCAAAGTGGTCATTTTTTACAATCTATCTAACCATAAAAGTATAAAGAAAGTTCTAAATAACAATTCGAGAAAACAAAAAGCAAAAATCAAACCAAATTCATGCAGACGAAATCCGCCCAATCCTTTAGCATCCCATTGATGGTTTCTCCGTTATATTCTCCAACACTAGGAAAAACCTTTGAAAAACAAAACAAGACAAAATTGGTTAATCATCAAACAATTATATTAGTAATTGACTACGAGCCCCCGAACTATAACTCTGTTATCAGGAAGTTAACTATGTGTTAACCTATTAGCTTAATCATATTAATAAGGTCATACTAGACAAAAAACACCACTTAATCTGCATTATTATTTTCCTAAAAATGTCAACCCTTCCTTGAAAATGCATCTAAAGTGGGATGAGAGAGAGTTAGACAATGTTGATTAAGCAGTTTTGTTGTCCAACCTGGCATTATTAATGTGATTAAGCTAATAGGTCGGCACATAGTTAACTTTTTGATCACAGAGTTATAGTTCGGGGGTTCGTAGTCAAAGATATCTTAACCTTGAGGTGGTTACCAATAATTGTGATAAACACAAGGTGGTTAACTGTAATATCCCAAATCCTCAAGGGGGGTTCTGAGTAATTTACTCTTTAAGTTATTTATATTTTCATTTTCTATGTTAGAGTTTTATAAATTTGAATTTTCTAACCTTTAAAATATTAAAAGAGTAAATTACTCGAAACTTCCATGAGGTTTTGGGTTAATAGCGGTAACCACCTTGTGTTTATTATAATTATTGGTAACCATCTTGAGTTTACGGTATCTCTAACTACGAGCCCTTGAACTATAGTTCTGTTAATAAATCACCAATCTCTTACTGATTTGTCAGTTTATTCACTAAATGATGTCAGACTGGACAAAAAACACTACTTAATCAGCATCATCTAGATCTCTCTATCCCACTACTATTTTTCTAAAAACGTTAACCGTAACCTAAGAATGGTCTACAACCAAGAACAACTTCTTCCTTAAGTGTTAGGTAGCAGAAACAACCTCCTAAAAACACGTGGAAGATTTGGAGCATGATCATATTGAATGAGTTAGGGTTGACGTATTTAAGAAAATAGCGGTGGGATGAGAGAGACTTAGACGATGCTGATTAAGCAGTGTTTTTTCCCGTCTTGGTATCATTTAATGTATAAGCTGACAGGTTAACAAGGGGTTAACGATTTATTAACGGAGTTATGCTTAGGGGGTTCGTAGTTAGTAATATCTCGTAACCTCAAGGTGGTTACCAATATTATGATAAACACAAGGTGGTTACTGGTATTATCCCAAAACCTCAAGGGGATTCCCATTAATTCACTTCCAATAAAACTTAAAATGTTATACATTTGTTAACACCTAGATACATATTGCATTCTTTCATGCTGGAGAGTAATAAGAAGTTATATTCCAATCTTAATCCTTATCCGCGCAATGACCTCAAATAAATCTACATATCAAAGTTATTTTTTGTAACATCCTGTTGCAATGTTCAAAGTCATGGTATTTTATGGATTATGAAACTTTCTATAAAATTTTGATAAAATTTTGTTTCTTTAGATTTTATCAAGATATAATTCACAATGATATGAAAAACATAAACAAAAAAAATAAAATTGAAACCGATAAGATCGTAGGATCATACTATGATGATCCTACGCGGTTCTAATCCTACCTGCGATCCGACCGTAACTATGAATTTGAATCGTAAGATTATAGGATCATGGTACTGAATCACGATTTTGTGAACATTCCGCAACCAAGCTACACTAACCAGATGATACGCCTCAAGTGTGGGGGAGTTCTTAATGCAAGTGACAACGCCATCAAGGGAGTACTATTTTGTATCTCTCACTCTTTCTTTTATTTGTTTCTGCTAGATTCTGCCACTAGGGATAGCTTCCATGTTTAAATGGTTGTTTGTGTTGCTTATGTTTTATCTTTGATCTACTTTCTGAAAAGGTTTTCTGAATCCTTCATAGGTTTGTCTGGTGAAAAATTAGGAAATTGTTCAACCTAAATGTGAGAGAATAACATTTTTGGTAAAATTTGTGCTTAAATGTACAATCCTTAAGCTTATCTTGTTTTTGTCCAACTAATCACTCACTCGTATTATGCTTTTACAACATTAAAAATTCCTTAAACATTAGAAACTGGTTTGTTATTATGGTAAAGCTTACTTTTAGTTTGATATAGTAAACAATACATATCAGTCTACAATCATATTTTTAAGTATTGTTTTAACTATATTTTATTTTACTTTTTCAAGATCAGATTATAGACCACCCCTAGGAAACAAAAAAGACGGGGTGGAATGAATGTGGGTTATCTGTTAGAAATATTGTGGGAAGAGGAATAGGCCTACGAAGGGAATTATATAAAATACCCATATAGACTAGTAAGGCCTAATAACCCATGAGGTTCCATCCTAAAACCAATTGGCATTAGGTGGAGTAGCGCATAAGTTATATGAACTACTTACTAGCTATCTAATTTTTCAATGTGGGACTCACACCTGTTCTCCAACATCCCCCCTCAAGTGTGAGTCTTTCATCTTTGTTGCCTCCCACATTGCATCCTGCTTGGACCCCATTTGGTACTGGCCCGGTCTCTGCTCCATGACACAGCCCAATTCTACAGTACTAGCCCGGTCCCTTCAGTCTGTTTTTACTCGAGTATCCATTAGGCAGTAGTGCATTACCCAAGGCTGAACAATTCTACAGTACTGGCCCGGTCCCTTCTCTTGGTTTATCGTGACATAGTCCGTTTTTACTCGAGTATCCATTAGACAGTAGTGCATTACCCAAGACTGAACCTAGGCTCTGATACCGTGTTAGAAATATTGTGGGAAGAGGAATATATAGACCTAACGAAGGGAATTATATAAAATATCCATATAGACTAGTTTGGCCCAATAACCCATGAGATTCCATCCTAAAACCAATTGGCATTAGGTGGAGTAGCCCATAAGTTATATGAACTACTTACTAATTATTTATTTTTCAATGTGAGACTCACACTTATTCTCTAACATTATCTAAAGATGCTGTGTAATAAACTAACTGCAGTTTGTTATCCTTGTATATGATGCATGCTTTTGCATGTACCGCAGGGTAGGTCATGTATAGGATCAGCCTTGGCAGACTAAATGGCAAAACGGGACCTATATGTCTTTTACGTGCCACTTGCTGTTGATGAACACAATCTTCGCATGCAAAACAGAAGTGCGGTGGCTTATGTTTTCATCTATCAATGAATCCAGGTAGATCTCTTGGATGGTACTATTGATTAAGTTATATTTTACCACAACATTAGAGCAATTCACGAGATCAAGTAGCAATTAATGATGGCACACACTCCAATGTCACAAATCACCGTAGTTCCACTGTTCATGGGTTGCTTTGATGGCTAATTTCTTATTGAGTGTTTAAAATGTTCTGTTTATTAAGGGGTATTTATTTTGTTCAGCAATTTGTTTGAAAAGGAAAATAAATTGAGATTACCGAAATCCCATCGATTTAATTTTCAAACAGAGATTCTCTTATTGAGGTACGTAGTAATTGACCAATGACCAATAGCCAATGACTAACGATCATTAATTGGTAAAACGGTAAATGTTGATCGATAATTGGTGATTGTTGAACAATGACCATTAATTATTCATTTTTCTTTTTCTATGCACAAATAAACCGTCAATAAAATCAAAGTGTATTCTTTTACATTCACATCGATCTACTCCTTTACTGATTTTATTCCATTTTTTCAAAACAAATACCTACTTATTACTTCAGTTGTAGAGTATGCCCATTATTATAACAATTATCATTAAGTGAATCTATAAGAATAATATATGAGTATGAATAGATGTTTGTGCGATAACGATTTTTTTATTGTACTCATAGAATGTAATATTATGGTACACAATGTCCTCTTTTTGATTTCATTTCAGAGATGCCTTTTTTAAAAACAAAGATAAAAATAAGAACACAAAAGTACTTCATTTAACTTGAAATGCAAGTACTTAAGTCTTTTTATTATAAAAATTGTAAGCTAAGTCGAAATCTGTAATATTATTAACTTAAAATATTTTTGTCAATTATTAAAGATAATGCACATAATTTTTGTTATAAAATAAAGAATATGCTTTTGGTGCCATGAAATAATAGACGAGATTTAGCATTTTTGTGACACCTAAGTGAAAGTTGAAACATGTTGGGTGTAGAGGTGTGGACGTGTGGTGCAGAATGGTCCCCGGGTCTAGAGTTCATCTTCTCGGGGTGGCTTAAGGCTAATATGGATGTGGACTATTATGGTGGCTAGGTGTCATGCCCCTTTTTGGCGTGCTGCTTGATGACAAGTAGTTTCATGTCAGTTTGTCCTTTGGTTGGTGCCCGCTAAGATTGTGTTGGGATTGGTTATCAATCTCATACTTGATTGTCGTTTTGACCTAGTCCCTTAAGTTCCACGGTCCTTGAGACCCGCGAGGACTAAGGTCCGAGGGATGGACATCAGTTGAAGGGCACGATGCATTGGTCTTAGTCGAGCTGAGTTGCGCCATCTTGTGACTCGAGTGAGGGCCGAGTTAGCGGATGTTGTGGAGGACATCCGTCCGGGCCTAATGAAGACCGGACATGCCTTCGGGCATGCACACTGTCAGAGTGGCTTGGTAGTGACTCCAATAGCATGAGCACATGGTGCTTAGTGCTGCCCTTAGGTTGCAAGTGCTAGTGTCACCACGGACACGAAGCAACTAGAGGTTGTCATGGCCGAGCTGAGTTTTGTCAGCTTGTTACTTGAGCGAGGGCCGAGTTAGCGGGTGTTATGGAGGACATCCGTCCAGGTCTGGTGTGGACCGGACATGCCTTGGGCATGCACGCTGCCAGGGTGGCTTAGTAACGACTCCAATAGTATAAGCACATTGTGCTCAATGCTGACCCTTAGGTCAGTTAGTGGGTGTTGTGGAGGGCATCCATCTGAGCTCGATGAGGACCGGGCATGCCTTTGGGCATGCATGCTACCAGGGTGGCTTGGTAGCAACTCCAAGAGGCAATGAGCATGTTGTGCTCAATGTCGGCCCTTAGGTTGCGAGTGCTAGTGTGACCACTGGCACGAAGCAACTAGGGGTTATTCCGATAGTTTAACTCTTGCCACGAAAGGTGCAAGGGGCATTGTACATCAGAGCTGTCTCACGGTTCGGCAAGCGTTGAGTCCTGGATAAGGGCGGAGACAAGGTGCGACGTGGCCCGTGTCAGAACACCTTACTGACTCGTACTAGTTGGGGTCTTTGGCTATTTGGCTGTTGGAGGCCTGATATTTCAAGGACGAGTGTGCCCGCTAAGGGACCCACAAGTACTCGGGCTGCAGTGAGAGGGACAGATCGAGTTGACTCAGTCTGAGCTGTGGTCTGACATTCATCCGAGGTGTTTGGGCCACGGGAATGTGAATCAGTGAAGGAACTTGTTGTGGGGGGATTAAGTCCACTCTTGACTCTTGCTTGTGGCTAATTGTATGGCTAGTCTTTCCACAATAAGTAATAGGCTGGTTGGGTCTTTGACTCGACGTCGGTGATGCCTAATTGGTCTCATGATCTACTTCGTAAGCCCCTTGGAGCCTCGCTTCCGCACAAAAAGCTTCGGATTAAGGTTGGGCATTACAATTGTGGTGTCAGAGCCCACTCTATAGTTTTCTTGATACTTCATGTGAGTGGCTCGTTGATGTCTTTAGCTTACCGCCTGACTAAGGCGGACTGTTGTCGCAGATTCCTTTTGGATGATTAATTTGGGATGAAGGCTTTGATGAAACCCATCTAGTTGTTGTTGAGACTTGACTCACATAGGTCGGTCAAACTTAAGTTAACCTCGATCGAATACCCTTTGCCGTGATGCTGTCATTGGGTAGAGATGCGTACGAGGCTAAGCTTTGGGTTTGTCGGACTTGTGATGGACTTAGTTAGAAAAGATCCTTCGAAAGAAGGTTTACTAATCCATTATGTACCCCCACTATCTATAATACAAGTGTTTTAGTTATTACAGATTTTGTAAATTAAAATAATATTAGAAGTATTCAAAATAATTTTTGGAAGAAGTTTTTAGAAAAAAATTCTAGTTTAAAAGTATTGTTCTATATTATTGACATTAACTTGTAATTTTGTATACCCATTTTTTAAACTAGTAATAAAAAAGATAAAACAATTTTTTTATTAATTTATATATTTCAATTTTAATGTAATTTTATGTCAAACTATATATCTAATATCAATTTTTAAAATATAATTATATATATTGAAATATTATATTAATTAAAAATTAATATTAATTTTAAAATATTAAATAGTATTATAAAAGAATTTCTGCCCTGCCAATGATAAAGATATTGTTGAAGAGATAAATCTACAAAACAACTTCTTAATGACCAAGTCATGAATTGATGAACGTGATGCTAGTTCGTAAAGCCCAAAAGGCAAAATGGGACAATGGTTGAGTGGTACCAATGACAAAGACCAGTAACAAGAAATTAGAATATTATATACTCCCTCCGTTTCTATTTGACCTTCTTGTTTACTATTTGGACATGTTGTTTGATTTCAATATTTAACATATAAGATGATATAATTTTATGAATCTAAGTTTTACAATAGAATCCTTATATGAAAAACTATATGTTGTAGAATTTTTTTTTATAAAATTAGTTTATCTTATATGTTTAATATTAAAGTGAAAAAATATGCCAAAAAACAAACAGAAAGGTCAAGATGGAACAGAGGTAGTATTTGTTTAGGTTTTTGTTCTTTTCTATAAAAAGTAAAGATATATTTTTCCAACTATGAGAGATACTTGGTTAAGGAGACTGGGGAGACTAGATGCAATGAGTCTTAGCTATAATTATATGTAGCTATCTTTGATTACATTTTTCATGGTACAATTTGTATAGAGTAAATGTACATGTTTTATAAGTTTGTTGTACAGTTTATAAAGTTAGTATGTACATTTTGTACAAATTCAGAAATATCACAATTCACTGTATACATGTACATATACATCAGTACAATTTTAAATGATCAAATGTACAATTTTTAATGACCAAATGTATATATATATATAGCTATCTATAACTATATGTGATTGTAGCCAAGAAATTGGGGACTAAATGATGGTCGATAGAGAAACGGGGGATGTATCAGTTGACTGATGAAAATTTCTTACCGTCGCGCATTTGTCATCCTCTTATGTCATTTGATTTTCATCAATTTATTTTTGGTCTTTTATCCGTTTATTTAAACCATTTTTGTCATTTGACAATAAAAGATTACCGCTGATCGGAATATATGGATAATTCTCGAATCTTGCTTCCCGTCCATTAACTTGATTTCAACTCACTCAATCCCACAAAATATGATGCTGGATTAGCGGTGATTATGTATGTCCCTATTGATCTAGTCATTATTAGTTGACTAGCTCACCAATTCTTTTAAACATGTCATCCGTTAATATTAGTTATCAGCTAGTAATTAGTTAAACACAAATTCTTATGTTTAATTGATTTTATTTATTTGATTGGGTTAATTAATTTAATTTTTTTAATCAGTCATTAATCAATATCAACAAATATTAACTATAATCTAACTAACACGAAAAAAATGATTCATATATCTCTCAAACTCTAACTTCAACACAACAGGGAAGCTATATAGGTCTAATTCTTTTACATCTAGCTGACAGATTATACTAGCTGATATTGACTGATGACTGATTGTAAAAAAATGTGCTGAACTGGTCAAGTCAAATATATTAAACCAGTTGAACATGAGAGATAATTTAAGTTAATAGCTACTAGCTGATAGCTAATATTAGCTGATATTGACTGATAGTGATTGTAAAAAAATAAACTGAGGTGATTAATCCAATTGATAGTACATAGAGCGCGTTCGTTTGTCACCGACAAACACAGCAAACACTGCGATTCTTTTAATCTCACTATAGTTAACCAGTACTGAGTTGCCAAATAATCATGGGTCAATATTTTACCAATCAGAATTTGACGGGTGTGTAACACTTTTTGAAAACATGGCATTAATCGTGGATTCGACCATAAACCAGCCATATATATAAATCGTTTTTTTTATTCTCTTATTGTGGGAGGAGAATGTAGTCGAGCGAGCGTACCCGCACACGTAGACAGACGGATCCGGAGCGACTAGTTAACATGCGTGACGTCCTAAATGATTACAAACATACTAAAAGTTTTTTTGTTTTTTTTGAAGTAGAGAAACATACTAAAAGTCGATGATATAACAGCACTATTTAATAACAATAATTGACATATATAATTCAAAGTGCTGATAACCAGAATAAATCATACTTCCATCCATCTGTTCAATAATATCGGTCATCCTAGAAACTTGCATATTTATTAAGAAAACTAGAAAAATGACACATGTACCCCTACTTTTTACTTTTCCATCTAGATAATAATTATTTTTGTATTGAATAATAGGGTTAAAAATGGGAAAAAATGTATCAAAAAGCTAAAATGACATATATTTTTGAACAAAAATCACTTCCTAAAATGTCAGACATTAATTAACGGAGGGAGTATTAACAAACCAACTTATGATGTGTCACCAATATAATAATTATATATAGATCAATCAAGATCAACCTCTCAGAATGCAGAATGCACTAGTTCAAGACAAGTGGAGATTAAACTTGACTCATATGATTGATATTTAGATACATACTTTAATATATCATGAAGACTACACACGATAAGATAAGATTAATTGTAAGAATAATTATTATATATACCAGGTTCATATAATTGCTCTAGAACTCAAGATACCATTCACTGTTCTTGTAAAAAGACATCAGCTAGCTAGTCTAGCCCTCATTATTGTTGCTTCCTGTTTTGTATATGATACTTTAATAATAGGCAACATCATGAACTTATAATATTGTATATAGTGTTTTCTCCTCTTTCGATGGTTGATGTAGAAGAGTACACTCTAAATAACTCGAGTGATATACAGCTAATTAACTCCCATACATTAATGCATTATAGTAATGTCTATACTACCAGCTTAGCTAGCAGGGACAAATTCGTACGATTTAGATCAAGTCAAGTGTAGCTAGCTTGGTAAAACCTAAGCAAATCATATATAATATACACCTGATGATCTCTAATTTGTATGAAATCTGTAACGTATCTATCTATCTATCTATTAGCAGTATGGTGGTATGGTTATAATAATGTACAATCGTGTAGAAAAGTTTATCAGCTGTCAATTGGTGATTGGTGGTCTATGAGATTCCGATCTGTTATGTCGCTATTATATAGTCTTAGAGACAGTTCATGCCGATTAGTAGTGATTCAATTGAATACTCAATGGGGGGATATTTTGCTCCTGCTGGGTGCTGGCCAAGTATAACGGATAGGTTAGAGATCCAAAGGTACGTTTTGAGGGCCAGGGAAGGCGCATATATATACAAGCCATTAATTTGCCAGCCAGCCAGCCATCATTGAGCTGAAACGTGAGGTCCAATTATTTGGGCACTTGGCAGATGGATAGGATGTTGCAGAATTTTCTCTGTTTTTGTATATGTGTGATGTGAGTGAGTGGCCATTAACAATTAGGGCTGGGATAGCAACAGTAACAACAAGTCGTACACACACATTTTACATAATGATATTTTGTAGGGGGCAAAATGAATAATAATTCCAACTTATCTGGGGAGGGCTACTAAAAGTTAGAAGGGCTTATTTTTAAAATATATATATATTTTGAAGAATGGTGTAT
Organism: Limonium bicolor; assembly: GCA_023374045.1. Lineage (NCBI taxonomy): Eukaryota > Viridiplantae > Streptophyta > Magnoliopsida > Caryophyllales > Plumbaginaceae > Limonium > Limonium bicolor. The sequence continues at coordinate 124,311,778 of CM041777.1, read as the reverse complement.
AAATCGTAAATACAGAAGAAAAAAAAGTGTACAAAATGTGGATATTTGAGTGCTGGTAAAACGCATGACTTATTTAGTAAAGGTTTAGAGATAGGAAGTGTTCCGTATTGGAATTTGTTTTTTTGAAACTATTTTGGCTCTTGCATACGCAGAAGCTAGCACACACTATAAAAACGGGAACTTTTAATTAATTAGTAGCATATTTAATTAAACAGGTGATTTTCTATCCAACCATGAACCCCATCATATTTCCTATAAACTGAAAACCCATAACCTCTATTGCTAAAGCATAGTTAAGAATTTTTTTTTTTTTTGAGTTAGGTTACATGATCTTTATATATTGTAGGTCTAAGTTGTTGGGTGAATGTTATTGGTGGGGATCAGTTTGTATGAATTGATATTTGTTAAATCAAAACTAGCTACCATTGGTGATGAAGATTTTTTGTTTTAGATCAGCTATGAATCTAGAGCTGATCAACACTGACCCGGCCCGGCCGGAAATAAAGCCCGAAAAGCCGTCCAGAAAAAATTCCGGGCGGGTTTGGACAACAAACACTAGTGCAAAAAGGGTCTTTTTCGGCGGTTTTTTACGCCTTTTTCAACCGCCGAAAATGGTACCGCCGAAAAAGGGTATTCCCTTATTTTCGGCAGTTCCTTAGGCAAAAACCGCCGAAAAAGACCTATTTCAGAGGCGTGAAAACAATGGAAGATTTTTGGCGGTTTCTACTTGGAACCGCCGAAAATAAGCAAAAACATGGTCTTTTTCGGCGGTTCCTAACATAAACCGCCGAAAAAGACCATGTTTTTGCTTATTTTCGGCGGTTCCAAGTAGAAACCGCCGAAAATCTTCCATTTTTTTTTTGGTTTTTCTCGTTTTCGTTTATAATCCCACATATGTCACAAAACTTTGATATGCATCCAAATTGTCCACATATCTCTTTACATCACATGGTAGAGGATCTCATCACTCTTTGTAAGTAAATTGTCAAAAAAATCCCAAAAATAACACGGCTTACAAATGCCATACACACCACATTTGAAATGGTCACAAATGACCATACACACACATTCACATAGTCACAAATGACCATATACATACACAATTGATCAAATGTTCACTAATATACTCAAAGTGGTCATTTTTTTACAATCTATCTAACCATACAAGTCTAACAAAAGTTCTAAATAACAATTCGAGAACAAAAAGCAAAATCAAACCAAATTCATGCAGAAAATCCGCCCAATCCACTAGCATCCCGTTGATGGTTTATGCGTTATATCTCCAACACTAGGAAAAACCTTTGAAAAACAAAACAAAACAAAATTAGTTAATCATCAAACAATTATATTAGTAATTGAAAATAATATAACTTCGATATACCTTTTCTAACTGATCATCCATCTCACCAATAGGGTGACTATGTCATGCTATACCTCATGACATAATACCCACACTCTGAACCTCCGGGTTGACGTGAACACTTAAACACAGGAGAACAGAACTAATTATATAAGACATTTATTTGTGATTACAACCAATCAATAATAAACAAGTAACTGATGACGCATTTACCTTCACTGAAGTCCATTGGATGGAATTTTTTGACCTTACACCAAGCTCTGCCATCAACACTTTGATACACACTGCATAATTATCATCAACATACATTAATTAATTAGGATATCCATTCATAATAAAATTAAATTAAAGGAGTTGAAATACATAAAGAATTGCTTCATAATGTACTTACATGCTAAGGTGTGGCTTTATCTTGATGTCTTTTGGATTTCCGGTTTGCAGCAGATCAAGAAATAGTATCCGTGAACGATCCCGACACAACACCAGTAAAACCCAATGGCCACTGTGTAATACCAAAACACTCACATGTCATTATAATGCATGTATGCACAGATAACTACAATATTTATTCAAATTAAAATGATAAACAGAAGTTAATACTTTTGATGATAAGGTAGCATAAGATATTTATTCAAATTAAAATGGTAAACCATCGCACGCTGTATGTACAGCTTACACGTTTCTGTATCGCACTTCAGAGCACTGAATGATGCTCTTTCAGGACACAAAAATCCATACTTGGTAAGGGCAAAAGATTGCATTTTGTCATGCAAAACCTGTTCATAAATAAAAGACATAAAATTAATTAACATTGTTTCAGAACATCAATTTATAACTTAATTATAAACAAAACTAATACTCAAAATAAATGAATGCATCACTGCAACAGGCACCCAATCAAATTTTAGGATGTCCCTAACATCAGTCGTCCACATGTTGATTTCTAGAGTTCGTCCGTAGTGAAGAAGGTCATCGTCAAAACTGAGTAGGATAAATTTCTGCCATCTGGGAAGTCGCGGATTAGATCATGCAAGCATTTCATGTTTGGCCCCAAGCGTGCATATACGGAACCGTCCACCAAATTTTCTCTTTCTACAACATTGGTGGATGCTCTGTATTCAGAGGATCCAATCTTTGACTTCTTTTTCTCAGGAGATGCAGATTTCCTTTTTAATGCCTATTTACAACCGACATTCAATACTAGTCATGAACTGAGCATCCACACATATTATTTCATGTAATGAACAATAATAACTACACTAGTGGTTAGCATTAGACATACCTTCACACACTTCTGAATCAGACAAAACTGAACGAATGCACCCTTTGCAGACCGACTGTGCTGTACTCCTCCGTAGGTACAGGGAGCGGTAGATCAGGAACCTTATAAATCGGTTCGTCCACAAGACTCTCCCGTGATACGGCTTCAGTGGTATTCCATGGGTCACCTCATTAGGGCCTGATGAGTACACCCCTTCCTTCCGCGACACATATTTCTTCATTGTTGTATGGAAGCAGGAGGTTACAGTTTATCGGGTCCTACAATTTCATCAGATTAGTAGATGTTGAACTAAAATATGTAACAAAAGATATGACACTAATAGAACGGTTAAAGGTATAAAAAATTCCTGTACATAAGCGTAAGGATACTGGTCATTGGAATCACACTTGTGTACACTCCAGCAGGAGTAGGGTCATCATTTCTTGGGTATGAGAGAGGATCATCAAGAGTGCTCATATCTGATGGCAACTCTCCTTCTGCCACCCATTCAGGCACTTCTATTAACCCTTTCGCACCCAACACGTGATGATATTCATTCTTCTTCGCATTCGCGGATTGGGCTTCGCGATACTCCTGTTATCAAATAAACATACAATTAAGATGACCAAAAATATACATATGTAAAATAAATACCTCAAAAATATATTTATATAATAATTAATTATTTAAAGTTAATACATTTGTCCATCTTCTTATCATAGAACTCCTGCCACTTCTCTTTGGTTATTGGTGTGTAAATCTCCCAAGGCTGGCGTGTGTCGCCGTCCGGCCTCTTAAGCTTCTTGGTGATAAACCACTTAACCGATCATGCTTATGATCTGAAAATTTCTTGCGCATCATTGATTTGACCATGGAGTAGTACTCATTTTCTGCTGGTATTTGATATCGTTTCTGCATATTACCATAAATGAAACAAATGTTAGTGATGGATACCTACAAATTGTATAAAATAATACTTTAACTATTGTTTATTTACCTGTACGATCTCAAACATCTGTTTCTTTAGTCCTTCGTCAACCTGAGGCCAGGTGAGAGTGATACACAATACTCTCGCACAATGATGCCTAGCTCTGTAGTGAAGTCTGTAGCCCATTCCCCAATCGGCTGTAGATACGCATTAAACTGTACGGCTTTGATTCAATCTTTTTTGACCTGAGAGCTTTCGTCGGACCTTGAGGTTTTATGGTCCTCTGAAGCTGGATTTGTGATCCAGAAGGTCCAGCCTCTGTGTCCTCAGCTGGCACAGAGGCTTGAGTAATCTCATCCACGCCATTACCCCCTACCCACCCTCATCTCGGGCCTGTGACTTGTGACCTTTCCCTCCACGTTTTTTCTCTCTTTGGTCGGGATGCCTCTATCAAAACCTCGCCGATCGGGTCATCCATATCATCCATTTAACTATCTGCAAAGATAAACAACCTTATATCAATAGCACCACAACAAATAATGTAATGAATACATAATAAGACATCGTTAATAGTCCAACAAATTATTTAATGAACAAACAAACAATAAAATATATTTTTTAATTACCTAACAACTAAACACATCATTTATGGTTTTCAACCCATAAACCCTCATCGTGATCAGACCTAGTATACACTACATCGTCTGGAACATCAACAATGTATGTGACAGGAATACTGGTAGAAAAAGGTGGTGTCTCATCGAACATTAATTCATCATCATCAACATCTTGATCATCATTAATGTTGACAAATCTTTTCCCTGGTAATACAACTGACCACTTGGAATCGATGTGATCTTCTATGTAAAACTTGTTCACAATCCTTGGGAATATAACGGATCTTGTATATGACCAAGGCGTGATAAATCAACCAATTTAAACCCATCGTGAACCCGGTAATATATATACTATTTGGTTATATAACTATGTAAAATACTTGTTCACAATCCTTGGGAAATATGAACGGATATATATGATACAGTTCTTGCATGGCGAGTCTGTATATATATATATATTTATATATATATATTATATATATATATTTAGTGGTTGATTATATGTATATATACGTCTATATATAATAGGTTGTCTTATATGTATATATATACATCTACATCTACATATAATATATATAATACTATTTGGTTATATAAACTTATCTCAACTAACTACTACTAAAAATAAACTAATTACACAAACAATTATGATAAACGGTAATTGATTGAGGTTAATTGAAAAATAAGCTAACCTGTCTTGGTATAAGTGCACCACGTATAAATGTTGAACGAAAGGACGAGATTCTCAGGCGGAGCTCAAAGGAGGTAATAGAGCGGAGGACAACGACAAAGGGAATGTCAAAGGGTGTAACTGTAAAGAATTATATAAATTAGAAGTGAGTATAATAGTTATAGTTATGTAAAAACTAATAATTATCAACAACTTAGTACTATTAGTCAACATTTTTAATGTTAATTATACGATAATTCACCAATGTCATTTACTTGTCAACAATTCACACAAACAATGGTAAAATAGCAAAAAAAGTCACTGAAATTGGTTAAGTCATTTCATCGAACACCTTGCGAGCATATGGATTATTTTCAAAAATTCACCACATATAGTATTTCCAATTAAACCAATCAATAACTTACACTCCATATGACATATATCAATCAACAATGACATATAAACAACAAATTAGGACCTAATTCAACAAAAGTTCTATAGTTAAAATCTGGAAAAAACTAACCTAATTCGCCTCTATTTGCAACCGAACTTGGCAGCTGCAGTGGCGGCGACAATGGCTGGTGGGGACGACTACAGGCGGCGGCGTTCGACGAACCAGGGTGGTGATTTGGAGGCGATTCGGAGCAGATAGGGTTCGAATGGGGTGTGAGAGTCGTATACTGATTATGTCGAACTCGAGTTGGGGGTAGATATAAGAGGCATTTTCGGCGGTTGTTTACTAAACCCCGCCAAAAAAATGTTTTTTTTTTTAAAAAAACATCATTTTCGGCGGTTGTATACAGGAGCCGCCGAAATAATCACTTTTTTCGGCGTTTCCTGTATACACCGCCGAAAATGATGTTTATTTTTTTTAAAAAAAAAAATTTCGGCGTTTTAGTAAACAACCGCCGAAAATTCACTAACTTGACACTCTTTTTCGGCCAAATTGTTAAAACCGTCGAAAATTGGGGGCCGAAAAAGGCCTTTTTTCTACTAGTGAAATCAGCCCCGAATGAAAAACCGGGCCGGGCATCGGCAAAATTTTAGGCCCGCAACTAAGCCCGGCCCGGTCCGGTTTTATTATTTATATATATATTATTATATATATATATATATTTTTTTATAAATAATTAATATACCCCTTGTTTCGGTATATGATTTGTTGGATTCTTTCACTAGTTTCAAAATAGAAGATGTTCTAGCCCTTTTTGTGATCTGCTTTCCAATTCTACCCTCTTATAAAATAGTCTAAAATTTTCTCTTAAATTCTTATGCCTAGAGTTAGAAAATAAAGTACTAAATGGGAGGAAGTATATATTTAAATTAATTTTATATAATACCTTGTATTATTTATTTTAATTATATATAATATCTATTAATATTACATACAACATATATTCATATTATATTTAATATATATTAATATTATATATAGTCTATATATTTTTCAAAAAAACTAACAATATTATAAAAACAATTATAAAACCGGGCCGGCAGGCTGGGCAATGGCAAAGATTAAAATAAGTCCGAGCCTAGCCCGGCCGAAAAATTTAAAAACGGGCTTGGACAAAATATAGGCCCATTCAGGCCTAGAACTCAATGTCGGCCCGACCAACCCGGCCCGTCCGTCCATTTGATCAGCTCTATAATCGTACCCAACTCGACGTTAAGTAATGTTAAAATTGCTTAGTAATATGAGTAATACCTAGGGAATTAATAATTTAACCTCACCATAACATTATTTTATACATGTAATAGTTAGTGAATCATTAATTAACCTCTTGTCAGTGCCACAAGGGATATCAATCTTGACTGGAACCCCGAGCCAAAACCTACTTATAAAAAGTCGGCTCGGGTTGAGATATTTAAGGGTCGGATTAGGGTTTGGTCATTGAAATCCGCTATGGGTTCGAGTTGAACCCCAACCCATAACCTGAAAAAAGTTAATTAAAATAGAAATTATGTAATATTTGATGATTTAACTTAGAGTTAAATGATTAATTTATGACTAACGTAAACTTTAATCAACAAATTATGATTAAATGTAGTACATAATAATTAATTAATATTAAAATATTATATTTATTTATGAAATATCTAAAAATTTTAAAAATAAAATAAAATCTAAAAGAGATAGGCTGGTTCGGGTCAACCCACTTCGGGTTTGAGCCGAAGAAATATAACCTGCTTAGGGTTCGGGTCATGTTTGGATTGACCTACACTATTTTGATCGAGTTCGGGTTAAACTTAACCCGACCGAAACCCAATTTTAACACCCCGAACAAAGATAACATATATATATATATATATATATTTGTTCGTTTTGGCCATCAGTTTTAGTTGATACAATTAGTATAAAAATATGCACCAATTAAAATAGTTCACTTTTTTAGAATTTACAATTTTATATTTATAAAATTACATAATTCTATAAAATAGATTTGTATCACAGAAAACGGACGACGACCAATACAAACGGACGAGAGCAACTTTTTATTGTTTTTAATTTTAAGAAGTGCACAAAAAACAGATCATGAGCAACGGACGAGGAGTAACTTTCTACAATTTTTTTCTTTGAAATGTAAAAGACGGATCATGAGCAATAGACGAGGAGTAATTACTTTATATGAGCAGTACGTATATAGTGCCGGACGCTCGCACAAGCAGAGCATGATGAGGCTGTTATGTGGCATTGTAAATGGTGCTAATATTTGTATTTATTTTAAATAGTCATAACTTTTAAAATATAAGTTCAAAATAAAAAAAAGTTTGCACCATTGTTCATCTAAATTCACTCTCTTTAAAACAAGACCAGTTATGGGTATGTTTTGACAAGTTATGTTAGTTATATGTACATATCAATATATATGAACGACACTTATGATTCACCATGTACAGTTTAAAATACACCATATAACATTAATAATATATGATTCAGTATTTATTCCAAAATTTGTTATCTAATTCACCACTTATTAATTAATGAATCATAATACCAATGAATCATAATATCGAATTTCATGAATCATAACATCATATTGATGAATCATCAGTCACATATAAAAAGAAAACTTTTAAACAATAATATTACACAAAATAATATTTGGTACGTATAAAAAATACATCATTCACCATATAAAGTTTAAAGTATATTACAATACAATAATAATACACTAAAAACAATAATGATTTTTTATCGATTCCAGAGTTTGTTATCTAATTCACTACTTATTAGTTAATGAATCGTAATACCAATTTCAATGAATCATAATATCAAGTTTAATGAATCATAACATCATTTTAGTGAATCATCAATCACATATAAAAAGAAATTTTTTAAACAATAATACAACACAAAACAATATTTTGTACGTAAGAAAAAAAACATGATTCATCGTATAAGGTTTAAAATACATCGTACAACAATAATAATCATTACAAAACAATAATGATTTTTATCGGGTTCAAATTTGTAATCTAATTCACCACTTATTAGTTAATGAATCATAATATCAATTTTAATGAATCATATACTAAAACTAATGAATCATATATGATTTTAGTATATCATCATACACATGTAAAAATAGCTTTTTTTCAAAGTTGTCTAAACATATCCATGACTGGTCATGTTTTGAAGAGCTTGAATTTAGATGAACGATGATATAATTTTTTTTCATTTTGGACTTATATATTAAAAATTATAATCATTTAAAGTTAATATAATAAAAAGGTAACTCAATCAGTAAAATAATTCCAGTCAGCTGCTGACTGGGACTGCCATATCACACAGGTCACACAATATTATGCACGGAATGCCGTCGATTTTGCGTTATATGAGAACGGGGGAGGAGTAACAGATGAGCAGAAGGGCGCGGATTGTGGGACGGAAATAAGATTTCCGTGAGATTGACGGACAAGATCTCAACCATCCATAACTAATAAAAATAAATGATAAGAATAGATGGTTTGGATTAAATTGACACTCCATTGACATGCACGTCCCCTTTTTTCCTTTAGTCTACTCCAGAAAAAGTGCTACATTACTAATCTGAAATTACTAATATATATAACACGTATATATGGTTACATCATTTTCTATTACTTTTTAATAAAATGTTTTTCTTAAAAACCTTTACTAATAAGACTTTATCATTAATCAATGGCACTTCTTTTTTATACTATAGTGGCCCTGGTATGTTTCTTTTTTTTTTCTTTTACAATATATAAATAACATAATTAGTTATAATCCTTCTATGGTATATCATCAATTTAACAAAACTTCCATCACATATATATATAGCTATTGAATAATAGTTTTCTAATCTTATAATATTTGTTGTCGATACATATATGTTAAAAATGAAGTATAACAATTCAAAATACACCAATTAACTATTTAAAATTAAAAAGTTGCTAATATAGAAAATACCAAACCAATATTTATATTATTTTCACAATTAAAAGAAGTGATGTATTTTTTTTAACTATTGCACGTTATTTTTTAATCTTCATGTTATAAGTTATCGTGTAGTGCATATGTTAATAAGTAGGTAAAGTCGACTCCAACAATTCAGTTTATGTATAATGTTGGAAATGTTATGTATAATCATGGTGTGGAAACGTTTATAATATAAAGAATCGTATAAACTGGAAACGTTTATATAAACACGTGGAAGTTTATATAAACACGTGGAAACGTTTATATAAAAACATGGAAACGTTTATATAAACTCGTGGATACGTTTATATAAAAATGGAAACATTTTATAAACTCGTGGATACGTTAATGCATAACGGTGGAAACGTTATACTTGATTGTGGCGTGGAAATGTGTCGTAGAAACGTTATATTTAATTGTGGCATGGAATATAATTGTGTAAACGTATATATGTAATCATGGTGTGTTTACGTTTATATATAAATCATGGAAAACGTATTATGGCAGGGAAACATTCATATATAATTACTGAAATGTTTATATGTAATCATGCCATGGAAACGTTATATATAATCATGAAACTGTAGAAACGGGGAAACATTTAAAAAAACGTGGAAACGTATATAAAACATGGAAATTTAAATAAAAAGGTGGAAATGTTTAAATAAAAGGTGGAAACGTTATCTGAACTCGTGGACTCCTTTATGTATAACGGTGGAAACATAATATATAATTGTGTCATGGAAACATCACATATAATTATAAAAATGTTTATATATAATCATGCAGTGGAAACGTTATAGATAATCATGGAATTTTAGAAACGTGGAAACGTTTTAATTAACACATGAAAACATTTATCTAAATTTGTGGACACCTTTATGTAAAACGTTGGAAACGCTATTTATAATTGTGGTGTGGAAATCTGTCGAGTCAGTGACGACAATACAAAGTATAGAACGACTTCAAAATATATTACCCTACAACACACCCTAAAAACCACCCTATTCAGGGTTATAGTGTAGGGTTTAGGGTCTAACGAGTCAATGACGACAATACAAATTATAGAACGGCTTCAAAATAGATTACCCTACCCCCCAAAACACCCAAAACCCACCCTAGGATTACTAAAAACGTCGAAGGCATTTTTAGGGTTTGCAGTGGCGGGTTTAGGGTCTAACGACCCTAAACCCGCTACCACAAACCCTAAAAACCTGTCGAGTTTGTTGCTCTCATATAAAGTACGAAACAAATTCCAAATAGATTACCTACCCCCCCAAAACACCCCAAAACCCACCTTAGGATAGCTAAAAACGTCGAAGTCATTTTTAGGGTTTGTAGTGGCGGGTTTTAGGGTCTAACAACCCTAAACCCGCTACCACAAACCCTAAAACCCTGTTGAGTTAGTTGCTACCATATAAAGTACGAAACAATTCCAAAGATTACCCTACCCCTACCCCCCAAAACCCACCCTAGGATAGCTAAAAACGTTGAAGACATTTTTAGGGTTTTGTAGTTGGCCCTAAACCCGCTACCACAAACCCTAAAAACCTGCTGAGTTAGTTGCTACAATATAAAGTACGAAACAAATTCCAAATAGATTACCCTACCCCCCAAAACACCCCAAAACCCACACTAGGAAACTAAAAAAAACGTCGAAGGTCTTTGTAGGGTTTGCAGTGGCGAACAACCCTAAACCCGCTACGACAAACCCTAAAAACTTATCGAGTTAGTTGCTACAATATAAAATACAGAACAAATTTCAAATAGATTACCCTACCCCCAAAACACCCAAAAAGCCACCCTTGGAAATCTAAAAACGTCGAAGGCTTTTTAAGGATTTGTGGTGTAGGGTTTATGGTCGTTATCATTGACAACAATATAAAGTATAGACTGACTTAAAAATGGATTACCCTACACCACATACCCTAAAAACCACCCTAGGAAAGTTAAAAACGTCGAAGGCAATTTCAGGGTTTGTAGTGTAGGGTTTAGCTGAAAATCTGTCGAGTCAGTGACAACAATATAAAGTACAGAACATCTTCAAAATAGACTACTTTACACCACACACCCTAAAAACCACCATAGGAAAGCTAAAAATGTCGAAGAAATTTTTAGGGTTTGTGGTGTAGGGTTTAGGGTCTAACGACCCTACACTACAAACTCTAAAAATTTGTCGAACCAGTGATGACATTATAATAGTTAGTGTCATCTTTTCTATTATAGTGATGAAAACGATTATATAAGATTGTGTACATGTTTCTAATCATCAGTATAAATATTTATAAATTATATTGGATACATAAAAATCATGTTTAATGATTACGTAAAATCGACTCCAACAACCCAGTTTATCGTTTCCAAATTATCAACATTATCTTACTTGTAATTTTTAATTTCATTTTAAACAAATATTATTAGATCATGAGACTTAAAAGAATAATAAAGAGTGACAAGTTTTACTTAAAAACTATAAATGTATTGAACCTAATATGATATATATATATTTTGTATTGGTAATCACTTATTATAGCACAATGATTATCTTTATAATACTCTCATCGTATCAAAGGGGTTATTAATAATGTCTTACTAATAGTTTTTTTTATTTTAAACCAATATCAATAGTTCATAAATTAAAAGAAGACTTTTAAAAGTACACTTTTTTAATTTTGTGTTTTTTATTAGTTTAACTTCTTTTCAATAATATCATGACATTTATTTTTGAATTGATATTACTTAAATTTTTTGTAAAGATGTGTAAAAGATAAATTTTATCAAATTAAGAAAGTATTATTTAATAACTACATATGTGCATATAGTCATATAATTTATTATATGATTGGTGACTTTTTTTATGACAATTATAAGTTATTATATTATTGAAGTACTGTATAAGAAAAGCAAATTATAAACAAAAGCTAAGTGAATATTACCTCCATTAGGACAATTAAAAAATTACAGTCGTTCCTTTGTGTAGATCGCTGATAAAGGAAAAAGAAAGAAAAAAAAGGTACAGAACAGCGACAGAAAAACAAAAAATGTAACACATATGATTTTATGTACTGAATTGAATGGTTAAGATCGGAAGGAAAAACAAAAGAATGGTGGGGATTCTTTCCGTCCAAAAAATGTACGTCCGTCATCAAAGCTCGCTCGTGAGCAGAAACGGTCGAGTAGTAATAAAACAGATCAGGAGCAACTTTTCCATTTTTTTCTGTTGTACACCACACGCACGGACAAAAAAAAATGGACCATGACATAGATGACAAAACCGACGGTATATAACTTTTGTTTCCTTGTTTTTTTTTTAAAAAAAAACTTTTGTTTCCTTGTATGTGTGGTCCATTAAATGAGAAAAAGGAGAAAAAATGGGTAGGTATATTGGTCATTTTTTGTATTTTTTATGGACACAAAAGCAATTTAGAAGATAATTTTTTCGGTACCTTTAAATCACAGCTTTTTTATAGATTTTTTAAGCTTGATGTCATGATTTATATTTTATATTTTAATTAAATAATAACGATATTTTAAATTAAATTGTAATGGTGTATGACTAACTTTTATTTGTTATTTATAATTTTTAAAGTTTTTTGATACATAAATTTTTAAAAATTTTAAAATTTAGTTCCAATTGTTCATATCAATTTTAAAAGTATTCATAATCATACTATAATATATACATAGTTATCTATAAATTTTATTTTATTTTTGCGGGGTTGCTATTCGCAATACAAAATTATTAATCAACGCAGTACAATTTTTTTTTAAATCATATTAACGTTGTAAATATGTAACAAAGTGTAGGTGCATCTTTTTTTCATTAATTTATATACACTTGTGATTTAATTAAAGAAGTTTATACTTGATGAATAGTGATTTTACTAAATGCAGTCCAATTTTTTTTTTTTTGCCAAACTATCCGGAATATACATTGCAAAGTGTTAGGGCACCCGTTTTTCTTTTAAAAAATAAAAATCAATATGTGAAACAATTTTAACAGTCATTTCTTTGTTACTAAAATGCCAAAAAACGTGTCAAATAAAGTCACTATATTGCTCAACTCGTGTCAAATTAAATCACTATGTTGTTCAATTCATGTCAAATTAAATCACTACATTACTCAACTCGTGGCAAATAAAATGAAGACCTAGCTCAACTCGTGATTTAATATGACACGAGTTGAACAATATAGTGTCTTTATTTGACACGTTTTGTGGCATTTTGTATTTCCAATATTTTTGTTATATAGTTTATTTGGGATCTAAGAAACCTCCTAACAAATCAAAATATATATTTACGAAAAAGAAGTAATAACCGCGATCATTTCCTCACAAACAATGTAACTTAGGATCAAGAAAGCGTTTAAATGACTGCTGCTCGGAATGAACCCTAACTTTCAATTCTCGTGACATAAACATTAGGTTTGTTCGATATTCACTTTCAATTCTCTGATGCATTGGGTTTGAATTCTAGGACTTTTGTTAGGAATTTCTACATTTGGATATATTTCAGTTCTCGTGACATAAACATTAGGTTTATTCCGCTTGGTAGATGTTTGGATTATTATATGTTCACTTTCAATACTCTGATGCTTGGGGTTTAAATTCGAGGACTTATGTTGGGAATTTCTACATTTGGATATATTTCAGTTCTTGTGACATAAACATTCAGTTTGTTCGATATTCACTTTCAATTCTCTGATCTGCTCCTCCTCATCAGCATACAACATACCAACATTAATCACACCTTGTGTTCAATACAAGTTGTTTCTGAAGTTACTACCAAGAGAACTAAAATATATCCAAATGTAAAGACCTTAAATTGTTTTATGCTAGAAGTTCCGTTAATCATTCAGAATGACCACACTTGGAACAAAAAATGTAGCAGATTATACTCCTCCTCATCAGCGTACAACATACCAACATTAATCATACCTTGTGTTCAATACAAGTTGTTAGGAATTTCTACAGGTGGATATATTTCAGTTCTCATGACATAAACATTAGGTTTGTTCCACTTGGTAGATGTTTGGATTATTTGGTATTCACTTTGATTTCTCTGATGCATTGGGTTTGAATTCTAGGACATTTGTTAGGAATGAGTATGAATCACAAATGGAGAGGGTGTTGAACACCTTATCAATCTTTTGTTCAATGACTCTTCGCTCCTCCTCTAGCATTCCGTGATTGAAGTAGTGCCAATTCCAACTACGATTACTAGGATAGTAATCCCGATTAAGATATAACTCACCAAAGCGGGGTCCGGACGTGGAATAAACGTGTTGTTATACTTTTCTGGATTTATAATCTTTGGTAGATGTTTGGACGTGGAATAAACGTGTTGTTATACTTTTCTGGATTTATAATCTTTGGTAGATGTTTGGACGTGGAATAAACGTGTTGTTATACTTTTCTAGATTTATAATCTTTGGTAGATGTTGGACGTGGAATAAACGTGTTGTTATACTTTTCTGGATTTATAATCTTTGGTAGATGTTTGGACGTGTAATAAATGTGTTGTTATACTTTTCTGGATTTATAATCTTTGGTAGATGTTTGGACATGGAATAAACGTGTTGTTATACTTTTCTGGATTTATAATCTTTGGTAGATGTTTGGATTATTAGATATTCATTTGATAGATGTTTGAATCTATAAAATTTGGTAATTCAATTCTCTGATGCATTTGTAAGGAAACAATCCCACATAACATAAATCAATGAAACTTTAACATAACACAAGTTAAGATCTTACAAATGAAGATCCATTATAACTACAAACAGTTTAGTCTCACAAATGTAGAAAGTCAACAAACATCCAAACTGTATCTGTAACACCCCTACTACGCACTTAACAAATAGCCGAAATCGCAGCGGAAATAAACAACTAACACAATAGTTAAACGGGTTGGTGTTACACGCCGTTAGCCACCCACGTGGCTAACAAGAGAATACATACAATTTGTACCGGTCTGATGATCAGACTCCCGAGCATAGAACTAATAACCATAAATACATAATCAACAATACCGAGTATTTATTTACAACCCATCACTGTAAACTGCCAATATACTAGCCATAATAACAACGGAACCAAAATATAACACCACGGGAGCACAGGCGCATCCCGGGCCCAACATCCAAAACATACCAAAAGTACTTTATAACCTAAGATCTACATCCAATCCGCTTCTTCGATCCTCATCCTGCAAATAAATATGGAGCCCCCAAAGGGGGTCAGCAACCCTTGGCTAGCATGGTTAACGCGCAGCCCATCGACTACCGGGATACACACAACCAATTGTCACGATGACATGGCATTAATTATTAACATACAAATTACATAATGTAGCAACAAGAATTGCATCACAACATCAACACAAATCATAACAAGAACGATTCTCTAGGAACCGAACCAACATTGTTAGATCACTTGAAGAGCCTAGAGAATGCTGCCAAACTCATGCTAAGCTCGTTACATAACTCGTTACCAACCTGTTAGATTGAACGAATAACTTAACCCCAAGGTGTGTCGGATATAGTAATCCAAGCACACCGAACATAGTATGCCCCTATGGCTCGACGTGAGTCAGTAAAATAGCCTTGGTTAAGCTAAAGGGAGGTTGGAACCCAAAAAGGAAACAACCGTAACACAGAGAGAACCGAACCGGATATGATATCGACCCCCATACTCACACGCGTGGCTGGAACGACCGGACTCCTCACTCCCCGGTTAGCACTTGTTAGAAGTCCCATATTGAAACTTAGTACACTAGTTCACAAGTAAGTGCTCAGGTCCAGTTAGACACACACAAGGGAGTCAAGTCATAGCTTAACAACACAAACCTCCACCAGATCATACATAGCCGTGGTTAGAACGTTCCTTAGGTTGAAACGTTAAACCGGATACCGTTCTCCTACGTTTGCCTAACATTGGTTAGCTAACAGTCGTACGTATTGGAGGTTACAGGTATCGGTACGCACACACACACAATAACAACAACATTTGTAAACTCATTTCATGTGTTAATCTTACAAAGTCGTAAACACTCAGAAAACAAACAACACACAAACCGGTGTAAACCGGTAGGCAACAGACTGCAAGAAAACCATACCTTGGTCCGTGCCGCTTTTGTGTTCCACCGTACGTTGTTCCTAAACATAATTGATAATGTCGGTTAATTAACTTATTTAATTTCCGAATTACTAAGTATTTCACATGATTGTATGACATGTTTTTATGCCTAAACTTACCATTGGTTATCTTCATTATACCCTCTAGGGTTAGCTACTTAAGCCACTCTTGTTTGTTTTTTATAAGTTTTAGGTCGACCGACCCACCGACCGACCCAACCACTTGGGTCGGTCCATTCCAGTAACATTCGGGTTTTCTGATTTTTGCCCGACCGACCCAACACTATTACCGACCCATAGCCCTCTGGGTCGGTCCATTCCAGAAACTTATTTGTTCTTCGTTTTTAGCCCGACCGACCCACCGACCGACCCAACCCCTTGGGTCGGTCGATTCCAGAAACTTTTACGGGTGGTTTAACAGGGACCGACCGACCCAGCCAGGGTCGGTCGACAACAGAACATGTTCAAAACTTGTCAAATCTTCTCCAAACTTTTCCTCAAACCTCCTAGTATGTTCTAACACCATTTGGCACTTCAAACACACCTTTATCCATGCACTAAACCCTTAAATCACTCATCATAATCCACTTTAGCCTTACTCATTTTCTTGTAAAATGCTAACACTTGTGATGTTTTTTACTAGGTTTCTAAGTGGTGTTTCATACTACAATGACCACTATACCAAAATGTTTTCTCACCACTATAACATCATCTCCCAAGCATCTTTTCTTACTAACCAAAGCTCCTTTATGCCATTCCTTGAAATTCCTCCACAAGTTCATACCCCCTTCTTACAACACATTATTTCCCCATTGTTTACCAAAGTTGCATAAGTCTTAACACAATCCCAAAATGACTTTGGTGTATTCCAAAACACTCATTTGATTTCTAAAACCTCCAAGATAATGCCTAAGTCCTTTTAGCACTCAAGAACACCTTAATACATGTTTCCTTCTCTAGTAAACACTTAATCATTCCTAGTTCACCAAAGCTCATTTAAAACACTTAGAACTTCTTGTACATTACCCAAATTTTGACATGGGTTCTACTAGCACATTGTTACACCAAAACACATTGTTTTCACCATTAAACATCCAAGAACACTTAAATCCATCA
>CM041777.1:124270728-124293750 GCA_023374045.1 Limonium bicolor | reverse complement strand
GCATGCATTAGATCCTAATTCTCAAACCCGAACAAAAATAAGTTCTTACCTGCTACGTGAACCTTAAGCTCATTAACCACTTGCATACCCGACCTAGTGTGCTCTTCATAGCCCTCACATCAGCGCTTTTGGGTGAAAAAAACTAACAACACAAGCACCGTTCAAGGGAAGTGAATGCCCCTCCTGATCTCTCTTTCTTCTTTTGTTAGGGAAAGGTCAGCACACCGAGAAGCAAGGTCCTCATCGGTTCATGCATGTTGATTCCAGCATACCAAAAAAACGCAGTTGATAAGAGAAAAGAAAAGAGGGAGGCAAAAGCGAGAGAAGTAAAGGAAAGATAGTAAATCCCTAAATCAAAGCTGAAGAAAAAAATGATAAATTAGCCCCAATCCCTTCTCCAAAACCTAATCATTATCTCTCCCATATTCCAAGAGGCACTGCTTAGAAACTGTCACCGGACACCGATGAGATTTGATGGGCTGACAACAAAACCAAAGAGGCTGAAAAGTAGGACTAATGGAAAGACAAAGAGGCAGGGGTTTGAAATCCTCTCGCCGAAAAGAGAAACTCTAGAATAGAAAAGAATTATCTTCTATGATGTATCTTCGTCAAGAACACAATTTATTATCTCTATAGAAATTTTTGGGGGTCTAGATATCAATCTTAAACCAACATACAATCCCAACATAACTAAAGTATAAACAGTTCAAGAGTTCTAACCATAATCTCTACCAAGAAGGGAAATTTTTTGGGTTATGCCAAATATCAACCTTAGTTTTGTGCAATGCTGAATTTGGAAGTTTAAATATAAAGGTGAAAAAACAGTTAGTAAGATTCAATATACTTGAAATAAAGTTTACTATCTTATCATTAAATTTGAATACAATTAAATAAAATATAAACATCATTGAACTTTTTAAAAGGAGATCTTCATATAAACACAACCAAATATTTCATTCAAAAAAATATTTTTTAAGTATTAAAATGCAACTCATTATTTATTGTAGAAAATATTCTTCCAAGTATTGTTGTTGTAACCTACTTGAAAATCTTATATATTTCTAAATATAAAAGGTTCTTTTGAAATTTCCACCTAATAAATCAAAACTAATTAAAACTTTATTATAAGACTATAATCTTCTTGTATATCAAGAATAAATTATCAAAGCTGATAATCAAGATTGCGCAAGCATAAAAGTTATTATTATATAATTTTGACAATTTTATTATCTTATACTTTAAAGATAGGGAAAATTACATTCCACCCATGACGTTTGGTAAAATTACACACCCCACCCACTAGGTTTCAAAAATTACTTTCTTCATTTATGTGGTTTCTCCCGTTTTACATTCGGTAATTTTTCTAATTTTCGTTCAACTTAAAAGATGTCTGAATGTTGTCAAAAGTTGATGAAACTTTACATGAACGATGCTAAGGTGTTATATTTTTGTCCAATGCCAAATCAAAAGTTTTTTAAGTCCATATATGACATCTTAGCATCGTTCATGTAAAGTTTCATCAATTTTTGACAACATTTAGACATCTTTTAAGTTGAACGAAAATTAGAAAAGTCACCATATGTAAAACAGGAGAAACCAGATGAGGTAAGTAATTTTTGAAACTTCATGAGTGAGGTGTATAATTTCACCAACCAGGTAGGGTTACGGGTAGGGATATAATTTTCCCTAAAAAAAAGAAAATGTATTGACTTTACTCTGGACAAATAAGCAGATTCATCTGTAAACTCGATAGTGATGAAGACATGTCCATTATTTGACATATCTAATTTTTTCTTTGAGAATATACGTACTTACATTGTTTGCAAAGGAAAAAAAAACTTATCGAAAAAAAATTAGTACTATATAGTAATAATTATATGTAAGGATATTCATGAACGTTGTTAGTAACTGTAATCATTAATACAAGGGAAAATTACATCCCCCACCCATCAACTTTGGCCTAATATCACAAAACACCCATGTAGTTTACGAAATTACTTTGCCCACCCATCAGATTTTACTCCGTTTTACACTCGTCAACAATCCTCTTTATTCCGTTAAAAATGTCTATGTGGCTGCTGACATGGCAGGTCCTCAACAAAAAGCTTATGCTCGTTGGCTACATCAGAGAGTGGGAGACAAAATTCGGTAAAATATTCATGGTCATCTTCGTAACGTAATAACAAAAAATTCAAGGTCATCTTCATTCCGTCACTCACTGTAAATTTGTAGACAATATGCCACCGAGGTGAGAGATTGTGAACCAGAGACTGGAAATTCAGAGGTGATAGATTGTGAACCAGAGAGGAAAATTCCTTTAAAACAAATCACGGTTGTCTTCTCAACTTGAGGAAAAAATTTCAAGGTCATCTTCGTTCCTTCACTCAGTGAAATTTTGCAGACAATATGCCACCGAGGTGATACAATGTCAACGAGAGGGGGAAAATTTACTAAACAATTTCACAGTCATCTTCTCAGCTTCAAGAAAAATTTCAAGGCCGTCTTCAGTCCTTCACTCACTATACTTTTGCAACCCTAAATTCGTAGACAATATGCCGCCGAGGTGATAGATTATGAACCAAAGAGGGGAAATTCAGCAAAATATACCACGGTCGTCTTCATTCCTTCACTCACAGTAATTTTGCAACCCTAATTTTATAAACAATATGCCACCGAGGTGATAGATTGTGAACCAGAGAGGGGAAATTCAGAAAAATATTCCATGGTCGTCTTCATTATTTCGCCCACTGTAATATTGCAACCCTAATTTTGCAGACAATATGCCGCTGAGGTGATAGATTGTAAACCAGAGAGGGAAAATTCAGCAAAATGTTCATGGTCGTCTTCTCAACTTCAGGAAAAAATCAAGGTCGTCTTCGTTCTTTCATTCGCCTTAATTTTGGCAATCCTAACTTTGCAGAAAATATGCCACTGATAGAATGTGAACTAGAGAGGGAAATTGAGCAAAATATTTCATGATCCTCTTCTCAAATTGAGGAAAAAAATTCAGATCGTCTTCATACCCTCCCAAAATATTCACGGCTATCTTCTCAAACTGAGGAAAAAAATTCAAGGTCATCGAGGTCGGGAGTTGGAATGACATGAGGGACCAAATTGGAAGCTGATGTGGCTTCCTCTATTCTTTTGCCATGTCAACGTATTTTCTAACAAATTAGAACCCGACATGTGGCCTGAACTAACAGAATGTGTGTAAATGTTGACAGACGTAAGACGGTGAAAATCTGATGGGTGGGTAAAGTAATTTCGTAAACTACATGGGTGTTTCGTGATATTAGGCCAAAACTGATGGGTAGGAAATGTAATTTTCCCTTAATACAAATATAAAGAATGAAGTTGCAAAATCTCGCTTTTGGAATTGCTTTTTTTTTTCTTCTAACGGGTGTTTTTACAAAAATCTTGTAGTATATGACTGAAGAAACTACAGCTCACACGAGCTGGCTACTTCGGATTCGGATCGTCAATACTGGGACGCTGAAGGATGAGAGTGTGCCGAGCACGAAGCAGATCGTGGATCAACCACCACGTAGGTCTTCACGTGAACGAGTGCTTCCAGCACGTTTATTAGATTAACCTTAATCTGAATTAGGAAAATTAAGAAGTGGATACGATAGTGGGTAGTTACTCCTGTATTATCAGCCACTCTTTTAATTAGTAGACATATTTTAATTCCCTAAACAGTCTCCTATATATATAGATGACAGATTAGCCATTGTAATCATCGATTAATCAAACTCTTCCTGAATTACTTTATCCTCACCTGAGTTATCCGGCTCATTGGTGCTTTCAACGTTTCGGACTCATGGCCGACGGCACCAGGCTAAAAACCCTTGAAGAAAGTCAGCGCAAAACAAATGACCAGCTCCAAACTCTCGCCACTCAATTCCACCATCTCCAAACCTCTCTCGCCGGCCAAATCACCGAATTAACCAAACAGTTTTCCACACTTACACACCCGCGCCCCACCAGCATCCAACCCCGCATCCCCAAGCTCGAGATCTCCCTCTTCAATGGAGAAAATGTCCTCCCTTGGCTATTCCAGGTCGAACGTTTCTTCGATTATCACCAGACTACAGCCGATCAACGTTTGCACCTCGCTTCGCTCTATATGGCCGGCCCAGCCCTCGTCTGGTTCTCCGTACGGCATCAACACCAGCCATTCACGACTTGGCCAGAGTTCAAGACGGCGTTGGAAGAGCGATTTGGCCCCTCCAAATTCGACAACTCCGAAGGTCTCCTCTACAAACTCACACAAACCGGTACGGTCCGTTCCTATCTGGAAACATTTGAAGGGCTCCGCGCACAGGTCCCGCATCTTTCGGATGCTAGTGCTCGTCAGTGCTTCCTTTCCGGGCTACGGGATGATATTCGTCGGGAGGTCCTGCTCATTAACCCCCACTCCATTACAGAGGCCGCTAGTCTTGCCCGCTCAATCGAAGATAAACTTTCTGTTTGTACCCGCCCGCCACAACGACTTCACCCCTCACGCCCAGCTCTGGCTGCCCCACCGCCCTACTCCCCCGCACCACGTCAACCACCTACACCACCACTCACCGGCCGTCCTACCTTCAAACGCCTCACCCCAGCCAAAGCACTCATCCGCCGAGACAAAGGGCTTTGCTATAATTGTGACGAGAAGTTCATCCCTGGCCATCGTTGCAAATCATCGCCAATGATGTGCCTCATCTCCGACGACCCGTCCAGCGACGTGGAGGAGTTCTACGACATGGTTGCTGATCCCGGCCACGAGCAGTCCGTCCCAACACCCACCGACACCGACGCTCCGACCATCTCCCTCCATGCCCTACAAGGCCATGCCGCGGCCACCACCATACGCGTGTTTGCCCAGCTACGCGGTCGCACCCTTGTCTGCTTGATCGACTCCGGTTCGTCCCATAATTTCATACAAGATCGTTGGGCCTCTCACCTTAATTTACCAGTTGAACCGACCCGCCATCTTCGCGTTACGGTGGGCAATGGCGAGACCATGGCTGCTACAGGGCTCTGTCGCGCCACTCCATTCACCATCGGTGCGCATTCCTTTACAGCCGATCTCCACCTCCTTCCCGTCCATGGGGCAGACATGATCTTAGGCTGCGCCTGGCTCTCGTCCTTGGGTCCATTCATCGCCGACTACTCCGCCCTCATTCTTCAGATTCGACGGGACGACGAGTGGTATACCATCCAAGGCCTTCGCAATCCCCCACCTCTTCCCATCACTTACGCGCACCTTCAGACTACCCAGCGCCAATCCGCTGTCGCTCACCTCTACACACTCATGGTCAACCCTATTGACCCCGAGCCCGAACCACCCCAGCCTGCTCCTCCCGCCGCGATCCAACAATTGCTGTGCCGCTACACCACCTTGTTCGACGACGCCTCGTGGGAGCCAGTAGCTGAGATTCAAAAAGATTTCCCCGCGTTTCGCCTTGAGGACAAGGCGGAGTCTGATGAGCGGGGCAATGTGCCGAGCACGAAGCAGATCGTGGATCAACCACCACGTAGGTCTTCACGTGAACGAGTGCTTCCAGCACGTTTATTAGATTAACCTTAATCTGAATTAGGAAAATTAAGAAGTGGATACGATAGTGGGTAGTTACTCCCGTATTATCAGCCACTCTTTTAATTAGTAGACATATTTTAATTCCCTAAACAGTCTCCTATATATATAGATGACAGATTAGCCATTGTAATCATCGATTAATCAAACTCTTCCTGAATTACTTTATCCTCACCTGAGTTATACGGCTCAGAGAGCTTCGATCATGCAGTGTCCCGAATTATACTACATAGCAAATAGAGCTCACGATTTGCTCAAGAAATGCGGCTCAATCTCACACCTGAAGCAAATCCACGCGCATGTCTTCCGCTTCCGTCTTCACCAGTCCAGCTTCCTGGCCTCCTACTTTATCGTACTCTACTCCTCTCTCTCATATTTTCCGCCTCACCACACTCGTCTCGTTTTCTCCTTTGTACCCTACCCGTCGTTGCTTCTCTTCAACCACACCATCAAATCCCTCTCGAAATACCCAACCCACTGCCCCGAATCCTTGAACTTGTATTACCAAATGTGTCGCTCCCAAATTAAGCCCGATAACTTCACCTATCCGTATCTGTTCAATTCCTGCGCGGCTCTATCTAAACTGAATCTCGGTTTTGAGATTCATGGTCGAGCTATTAGATCTGGGTTTTGTTGGTTTATCCCGGTTTCAAATGCTTTGGTTGATATGTACGGAAAATGTGGTGAATTGGACCTCGCGCGCAAGGCTTTCGATGGAATGACGCAAAGAGATATTGTGTCTTACAATGCGCTTCTAGGTGCGCATGCTCGCAACGGGGAGGATATGGCTGGGGCGCGGACGGTTTTTGACGAGATGCCTGCGAGGAACGTTATTTCTTGGAACGCAATGGTTGTAGGGCACGTGAATAGTGGAGATTTGGGGGCTGCTCGTGTTGTTTTTGACCAAATGCCGGAGAAAAACGTTGTTACGTGGACGACTATGCTAGTGGGTTACACCAAAAAGGGCCTAATGGATCAAGCCAAGTCACTCTTTGATGACATGCCTGAAAAAACTCTTATTTGCTGGACAGCGATGATCACTGGATACGCACAGAGCAGAAGACCAAGCGAGGCCTTATCTATTTTTCAAAGAATGAAAAGAAAACGTGTTAAGCCAGATGCTTTCACTCTTTCTGCCATTGTATCTGCAGCTGCCCAATTAGGTTGTCCAGATCTTGCGGATTGGATTACAAGCTACGTTGAAGGGGAAAGCATAGACTGTAATGAACATGTCCTCACTGCTTTGATTGATATGAATGCAAAATGTGGAAACATTGACAAAGCTTGTATGTTATTTGCTGAGGTACGTCGTCCAGATGTGTATCCTTACAGTGCACTTATAACAGGCATGGCATCCCATGGACATGGCTTGAGAGCTCTTGAAATTTTCAAGGAAATGCAAAGAGCGAAAGTTGAGCCTGATCATATCGTATTCGTTGGAGTCTTAACTGCCTGTCGGCATGCAGGGCTTCTTGAAGAAGGGATGAGACATTGGGACAGTATGATACATGAATACAAAATTGAGCCTGATGCTGATCATTATGCTTGTTTGGTTGATATGTGGGGCCGTGCTGGTAGATTAGATCAGGCATATTTTGTTCTGTGTGGAATGCCAAAGGGTCCCCGGCCTGTGGCTCTGGGTGCTCTTCTTGGTGCGTGCAGAACATATGGAGACGTTGAAATCGGGCATAGAGTTGCTGGTGAACTCTTTGAATTGGAGCCTGATAATACGGGTAATTATATGCTTCTATCTAGCATTTATGCTGAAAGAGGGCAATGGAATGAAGCTTCAGCGATCAGAAATGAAATGGAGAAAAGGATTGAACGTAAACTTCCTGGTTCCAGTTGGATCATGGGTGAGAAAATTAAGAAGTATCATGGGAATCTGCCTACTATAACTGGTGAGAGTAAGTTGAAAATCTCTATCTGAGATATTAAGCTTGAGGGATCTTCAGAAATCAAAACATTATTTCTATGATTAGTTTAATCATAGCTTCCTTGGAGGAATAGGTAAGGAATCATTCCTTTTATATCAAGGTTGCATCGTTTCCAGGCTGTGCTATTTATTAAGTATGACAATAGATCGGTAAATTGCGAACCTTGCAAGCACAACTGGTCTGAGTACGGGGCGGCCATTTAGAAATTAATTTCTTGTCAGGCGACTTAAAACAATACATATGGAGATGTGAAAGCTCCAGATGGATGCCTGGGGAAGACGGTACACATAGAGAAGCAACTTTTCCAAAGGCAAAGCTTGAAGAGAAGGATAGGCAACACGTCTGAAAATGTAAGGAAAAGTGTTCACACCCAGATCAGAAGCCAAGGAAAAAAGTGATGACTGGAGAGAAGTTGAGATGAAAGTGTATACCATCACTAGAAGCTGAGAACAAAAGAGCTCAACAGAAGTGGAGCTATATTTGAAAACGAAGGAGAAAATTATGTAATATCTCCTACGAGGCCGCTGGAGAGAGGTCAAGGAGGAGCGAGGTGTTGGATTCCAGTAGTATAGGATGACTGATGGACCGAATTGGATAATAACCCGTTTGGTAAAGCCGATCTGTTGAGGTATTTGGTTCTAGCTAGATAGGGCGGTTGGTGCAGGATTACAGTAGCTAGTTGGATAATAGCGCCTGTATAGTAAAATATAATCAGTTACCAGCTACACAATGTAACGGACTGGGCATGTCTCCTCTTCAAGCTCTGCCTTCGGCAAAACTTGTCCTTTTAAGCGATAATGAAGGCCAATGACCGTTGATTTTGTTCTCCTCATTGTTATCATAGGCCTCATCTCTCTGATATCCATTGTCTTCTGCTTATCTTGGAGAGAATTTTCTCACTTCTCTAATTCTCGGTTAAATTGTTGGTACTAGGTATCCTATTCTACTTTGCACATTCATAGATGCGCAAGTTTTGGTTTTCATGTATAGGTTTCTTGTTAACAAGTCTGTTTTGGAAGTTCTAGGTAACCCTTATTGAGCGAGGTCTGAAAATTTCATGGGTAGTTGTGTTTTGTGTGATGTGGTGTTCTGTTGATCTTTTTCCAATCAAGTGTTACAGATCCATCTTTTCTGTTTTGGTTTATCCATTTCTGGAATAGAAACCTATTAAAAAGAAAACAGGAATGGAATAGAATAAATGTCTTATCTATGTGCCAGAGACACACCTTGCACAGCCAACAACTATTTACAAAATTCTGAGTAGAAGCCCTTTTTCTTTATTGTTATACTCCCAACGTCCCAAGTTGACTCTCCACTTTACTATTTGGATGGGTCATGGGTCGTTTGACTTCAATATTTAACCTGTAAAATAATATATTTTATAAATTTATGTTTTACAATAGAATCCTTATGTGAAAAACTATATATTATACAATTTAATTTTTAAAAATTATTTTATCTTATATGTTTAATATTGAAGTGGAAAAACGTGTCAAAAAACAAACAAGACACTTATGACGGGACGGAGGTAGTATTAGCTTTAATCTTTAATTACAGAAGGATTGCCGCTGCAATGCTGTAGTTTTTTCAAGAGTGAAAATGATTGAATTCTATAACAGATCACCGAAAACTTATTTTCCAAAATCCAAGGACAACTATTAGCTCAATCTGTGTTCTGATCATTTCCTTATAGCAGCGGTAATCCTTTTGAGAAAAATAATTTGTTAAAAAAGGAAGAAAGACAATCTCAGAATACGTTTAAAGAGGCAGTGTTAAGGCGAGTTACATGTATATTCTATAGCATATAGTTTCAGATAAGACAATTCATTTCTGTTCAAGCAGTCTTACGGGAAGAAAGCCTTATAACAACAGTGTTTAAAACTCCAAATTCCAAGGATAACTACTACTACTCAAAATAGAAGATCTTTTCAATTTAAAAAATGGAGGAGTATTAATACTATCTCCGTCCCATACCGTTTTTCCACTTCAATATTAAATATATAAGATAAAATAATTTTATAAAATAAATTTCTACAACATATAGTTTTTCATAACTTAGATTTGTAAAATTATATTATCTTATATGTTAAATATTGAAATCAAATGATATGTCCAAATAGTGATCGAGAAGACGGAGGGAGTATACAAGTGAATATTCCTGCTGCGACTCAGTACTACTGGTGTACTACTTGGAAGTAGTTCACGGGGGAGGGGAAGCACATGAGGCCATAACTTTATACATGGGGCGGGCGAAGACGACAGAGCCGCTGCGTTAATCCATATCCAGAGATACCCATCAGCATCGGGAGGTGGGGAGGGGCGTGGTCTTCTAACATCAATTGTGAGATTGTCTGTGAGAGTCTGAGATATACATGTGGGTTCGATCGTACAATCGGGCAGCGATTAGCCTTCAATACACTGAATACTCGATAGAGAGAGATTGATGGTATCGCCGACGGTTATCCCCCTCCAAGTAATAGGTATGGCTATTTTCTTTCAATTCATAACTCAACTTTCCTCTTTTTGTTTGATATAGTTTCTGGCATGCCCTGGTTGATTTCCTTTCTTTCAGTTTCCGAGATCTTGATACAACCCATAAATCATCTTCGTTTATTTTTATCTGTTTCAGCTTAACCCTAAAACACCCTTAATTTTCCGCCAATGATTATCCTGAGATAACCGGCAAAACGTCTCTTCTGATCCACTAAGACTAAACATAAAGCAGCAACCTAGACAAAGCCGGATCTATTTACGAATTACGAGAAAACACACAATCTGATGTTCTGTTGGTTTCTTTCTTTTTCCTCTGAAATTCTTGCGAATTACCCTTTTCTTGTTTTCTTTACATGGCTGTGTATGTCTATATGTGTTGATTCTGTTGGTGGGTATGCTGCTTATGTAATGATTCTCGGTTTTTCTAATTGCTATTGGATGATGTCTCTGGTCATAGATTGGTGAACCTCTTACTAGATTATGTAGAACAGCTTTTGCAGTGACAGCCTATTCTGAAACAGCTGCTTATACATCGCTGCTTGTCTTTATTTCCATGAAGTTTTGATCTCTTATTCAACGTATGTGTACCTTATCTCTGCTCACTAACCCTGGGCATGTGAGACGCTTGAAGTTAATCCTGTACATAGACTCGTCTTGATTCAACAACACCCATGAAGAAAATAGAGGAGATTTTGCGCTTTTCATGAGTAGACATACGCTGATACTGTGTATTGTGTAGTTACCTGCATATGTTTTTGACGAAAGGTTTTTTTTCATCTGTATGTTCCAGAAGTTGTGACAGCCAAATGCTGAACGACCATATTGTAATTCTCAGTAAGAAAAGGAAGCTTTTGGTTGAGGAGTCTACTGAAAAGTCAGATTCCCCAGCTCTGAGGCACAAGTGTTGCAGTACTAGATTTGACATCTTATCTGAGGATTCCCTGTCTTCCAGGGACATTCATCTGAAAGAAAATGGAAGAAATGATATTCCAGATGGTGATTATGCTGATCTCCTAGAACAAGACCATAACAGCTCTGAGGATTCTTGCTTGGGGGGTGCTGAGGTGAAGTTTAACTCCGATGATGGAAAAGAACAATCAACTTCATTCTCTCACTCTGGAACATCCACTACCTCTTCTTTAACTTTTGACAGTGGAGCGGCCATTAGTATTACTGGCAACTATGAAAACCTGATATCACCCACACCCAGTATAGGATATGGACAGAGCTCTGCATTGTTGCATCATAGTGAGATGCACGAGGACGGTAAGGAGGAGAAGATAGATGATGTACTCCAAGAATTTATATACTCCACCACCAATGGATTGATCCCAGAATCACATATTGATTCAACCGATAGTTGCCTTTGTGATGATGCTGGTGAGATTCTTTTATTTTCTTATTAGGTTTCAACAATCCTTTCTTTGATATTACTTCTGCTCCCTATATTGTGTTGATTCTGCGTAACGGGGAATTTTGAATGTTATGGATGCAGAGACTCAACCATTAGCTGCGCGTAAACCAACAATTGATCAGGAATTTGAGGAATATTTTGCATCCCTTATGTTGTAAACCTGTAACCGATCTTGCGATAGTCTAATTAGAGTAGGTGTCTGTTCCTGCAACTTTGAGGTTTCTGTACACGCGCATGGGAATGATTCTGAATGTTGCCAAGTACAAGACACGAGATATGCTAACTGACTGTTTGTATTGAATATATATCTTTTCTCAGGTCTTTACAGTGAACAATGCAGCTATGTATACTGTTGTCAGTCATAAGCACTGTATTGGAGCGATAGTTAGCTAACTAATATGTCTACTGGTGTTATAGTGGGGAAAAAAATTCTAAAATAACCCTCCAAAAAAATATATACCCATATTAACCTCCCTCCTAAACTAAATCCTGAAATAACACTCACGGGAGAAATCGTCTCTTCAACAGACGATATCATCATAGAAAAAGATGATTTCACAAAATCCTGCGTCAAGTTAGATGCTCACTCAGCGGGATGGGGAATGGTGAAATCTTTTTTCAAAAGACGATTTCACCTTTCCTAAACGCGCGCGACAAAACTTTCTTATTACTCGTGAAATCGTCTCTTCAAAAGACGAGTTCTAAATACCCAGCCAAATTTTTTCCCATTCTTCTTCTTCCCTTCTTCTGCCGTTGAACAGCTCCCTCCTCCTGCTCTCTCTTTGCGATTTCACCCGCGCCACCAGCTGGAAAACACCACCGCCGGCCGCCGGAAAATGCCGCCGCCAACCACCGGGAAGCACCTGCAACTTGCACTATATATTGAGGTAAGTATCTAACCCTAAATTAGTTAGGATTTGTAAGAAAATTAGGGATTGTTAGTGTAAATTGGTAAACTATTAAATTAGTAATTCATTATATGTTGTTGTTGTCAAATTGTAGTGGTAATTGATTGTTTGCTAAATTGAAGTGATAATTTATTGTTGGTTTGTGGAATTATAGTGAAAATAAATTATTTATGAAATTTGGTAATTTGGTAATTTTGTGAAATTAGGGATGTTGAGAAATTGAAATCACAATTGATTTTTTGAAGTGTTTATGTAATTATATGTAATTAATAAGGTTGAATTATGGAATTAGTTGTTAAATCCTAGTGTATTACAATATTATAGTGTTTGTTTATTATTTTCGGTTTTGTTTGTTTGGGTGATTGGGTTTGCAATCAGCCGGATGTTGGGAATAGTTGATTAAATTTGTGATTATTCGATGGTGTTATCAAATAGGTGGATATGTCATCCTTTATCCAGTTCTTGTGTCGTATTAGTGGGAAAATAGTGCATGGGATAAATGGAGCTGATTATGAGGGTGGGAAGAGGAAGCTCATTTTGATTAGCATCGACACCAATCATGAGCAGCTTATTGCTCAGATTGGTAATCGTTTCGGCATTAACATGTGCACCCACGAAGTAAAGGTGTCACAGCGAATGGGTAAGTCAATGAATGACGACACTACAAAGTGGACAATCATACCCATTGAGGATGATGAGGATGTTCAAAATGTCATGTTCTACTGTCGGGGTGAAGGGCCACGAGATATATTCTACGAATTGTACGTTGAAGTACATGAAAACCAACAAACACAAACACTTCTCACCTCCTCATCTTATCAACACCACGGCCCTTCAAGCTTCACACCACCCGAAAACCAAACCCCTCTACCTTGTTCATATTCACCACACCAAACACAAATCATCACAAACACTTCTCTTCTACTCAATGCTCCTCCTCAAGATCAAACCTCTTTACAAACACAAACCCATTCCTCATACCCAACACCAGTTGAAGATCATCTCCAACACGACGTGGTGATGATTTTGGATACTTTGATGATGATGACGACTTGCGGGAAGACTTCGAGGAGGATGAGATGGAAGGGCTTGGAGGTGGTTCATCCGATGATGATGACGATGATGATGACAATGATGGTGCTGATGATGCCACATCGGCTGATGTGGCTACTACTAGTCACTACCACCACCGGGGACGGCGGTGCTTCTCTCGTCCATCCATACCCGTTCTACAACGCCGGTGGTGGTAGTGGTATTATGAGGTGGGAGGAGGAACAAGAATTGGAACTAGGAGATTAGAGCTACAACGATGAGTTCAAGAAGGGTATGCTGTTCCGGAGCAAAGAGCGCTGATGCATGCAGTGAAGAGGCACCACATTATTCATCATCGATCGTTTGTGGTGAACCGGTTAACCATAAAGTTGTGGGACATCTACTGCCCGTTTGAAAACGAGTGTGGATGGAGATTGTGAGTGCGGTAACGAAGAAGCACCCTAGTTCCTTTATGATCACCGTTGCTGAAGGCCCGCACACCTGTCTGAACTCCATCTTGAGTCAAGATCACCCACTTCTTGACTTGAGATTCATGGCATGCATATTCACCAAGTATGTCAAAGAAAATTCTTACATCAGAGTTGGTGATCTTCAGACAGTGGTAGCTGACCAGTTCCAGTATTCTGCGAAGAGGAATAATGTTTAGGCGACAAAGGTGAGAGCTATTGAGATGGTGTACGGTGACTGGGATGATTTGTACAGCACGCTATCGCACTTGTTACGGGCAATTCAGCATGCAAACCATGGCACAAAGGTTGAAATTGAATGGCATGACACTGATCCCGGGTACGGTATATTCAAGAGGGTGTTCTGGGCGTTTGGGTCATGCATTGATGCATTCAGACATTGCAGACCCGTGATATGCATTGACGGTACCTTCTTGTACGGGAAGTACAAGCATAAACTTCTTATTGCATGTGCAAGTGGCGCTGGCAAACACATAGTGCCACTTGCATTTGCGTTGGTTGATGAGGAGTCATATGCATCGTGGTCCTAGTTTATCTCTTGTCTAAGGGTACACATTATATCGGCTCGTGAGGATAGTGCTCCGATGTGCTTGATATCCGATCGTCATGCTGGTATACTTGCTGCTGTAGAGCGATCAAACGGGGTGTGGAAACCCCCTAATGTGCACTGGAGATATTGTGTTCGCCATATCGTGAGCAACTTCAACAAGGTGGAAAAAATGCAGGGATGAAGAAGATGGCCTCCAGAGCAGCCCTAGCCTCACAACCCCGTAAGTTTGATACATGCATGGCAGAGTTGAGGAGTGCTAGTGCCACTGCTCCTGATTTCTTTGACACTATGCTGAAGGAGCAGTGGACATTCGCACATGATGGTGGGCATCGTTTGGCATGATGACTACGAATATGAGCGAGAGTTACAATGCAGTCTGCGCTGATCGAGAGGACATTTTATAATTGTGTGAAGTACTTTGACACACGAAGGGGTCAAGCATCGGCGGCTTTGGCTAGAGGAGAGGTATATGCTGGTTGGGCGATGGAGAAACTACAGAGATGGAGACAATCGACCAACGCTCACCATGTTACGAGATTCGACGGGCTTAGAAAGTTGTTCGAAATCACTACTGCCACCAGATCATCACCTTATGGTTTTAAGGGTGGCAATCGACACACCGTTAAGCTGAGAGATGGTCAATGTACTTGCCAGAAATGGCAAACTTATAGGATTCCATGCTCACATGTGTGCGCTGCAGCTGCTTTCATATACACATGGACTGTACCACTCTTATAGGGTCATGGTATACTTGGCAGAAGCAGCTCGATGTGTATTCTAGACTTTTCGTCCCATTTGGTGATCAGCACTCGTGGCCTCCAGCAGACTATCTCATCATTCTTCCTGACCCATCTCGTGTGCGAGGAAAGGGAAGACCAAGGTCGACCCGTATCCGTAATGAGATGGATCTGAAGGAGCCGACGAAGAAGACTAGGTGCACTAGATGTGAGCAAGAGGGTCATAATATGAGGAGGTGTCCTAATATAAGTGGTTCTTAGAGTTTGTTTTGTATTGTTGTTGATTACTTTTGTACTTGAATTTGTTTGTTAGACATCAACTTTGGTTTGTATTGTTCGTAGAATATTAATGCAATGTTTTATATGTTATAAAAGTTGCATTTTTTTCTCAAGTACAAGCTTTTAATATGGTTGAATGTTTGTTATTTAATATTCAGTTACACATGGATCCCGGTCCACCCCCTGGTTCTATACTTAGACATCAGCGTAGTCATAGGTCTAGGTCTGTGTAGGATGGGAATGAGTATCAGGCGCTGCACTGTCGCCGCTTCGAGGCTAGTTTACGACGTGGCGGGCATGTTAGTTACGAGGAGAGGATACGCCCATATTTAGAGGCTTCTAGATTCATTGGGATGGCCAGTCTAGAGTTCATCTCCTTGGACTGGCATCTGATCACTGCACTGGTCGAGAGATGGCGTTGAGAGACGCATACTTTTCACATGCCGACAGGAGAGACCACCATCACACTAGAGGACGTTGTTGTACTTACTGGGCTACTTATAGACGGACTACCAGTCACGCGTACCACACATAGACTTTGGGGAGCGTTGTGCGACGATCTCCTTGGAGCTAGGCCGGCTGATCTTGGACATCACAGTAGGATCAAGCTCAGTTGGCTGGGTTCTACTTTCGGACAGTTACCTGAGCATGTATAGGAGGTGACAGTCATGATGCACACCCGTGCTTACATACTGATGCTACTGGGTGGGACTGTTTTTGTTGATTAGACGGGGAACCAGGTCCACCTGATGTTCTTGCCGCTCTTGGAGGACTTCGATCAGGCCGGACAATACAGCTAGGGTTCCGCATGTGTGGCATGGTTGTACCGGCAGTTGTGTCTAGCGTGTGATGCTAGGGACAGTGGTATTGCTGGGGCGTTGGTCGTCCTATAGGTTTGGGCGTGGGAGAGATTTCCTTATATAGCTCCCATCGTCGACGTGCCCATTATGCTGGTCCGCTTCCTTTACTTCCGCTTGCCCATCGTTGGCATGTCTAGTTCGATGTGACTGGGCACTCTACGCATGTCCTCACTCACTATTGAGAGGCATTTGACAGGTAGACACCGCATCAGGTGAGTGTCGTCTTTTTGTCTGTTTCATTGGTTTCATTTCACAAACATTTTGTCTCTAACTTTTAGTGTTTGTTGTTTCAGATTGTCTGGCGGACCTATACGAAGGAGGTGATACGGTCTCTTCCTCCGTATTGCTTGGTTGGTCTCCTCATTGCACGAGCTCGGGTGCCACTTATATGCTTTCATATAGTGGAGTGGCATCTCCCGGATCGTGTGATGTGGTAGTTTGGCGGGAGACAGTTTCCACCGGCTAATCCTAGGACAGACGGGGACGATGCACGGGTTGATCTACACAACATTGACTTGAGAGGCCGCACCGATTGGAACTGGACAACTCACCATTCATAGTACATTGCCCTGTGGAACCTGCGCGCTGAGAGAGTCGTCAATCTACAAATGGATGATCCTGGTCCTGTGTACGAAGAGTGGTACGGCCGCAACACAAGGAGATACATTGGCCGTACGGGAGCTCTATTGGGATACATGGTGAGTAAATCCGACTTTACTTGTTTTATTTTAGTATTATGACATATAATTTTGTTATATTTATATGTTGAATTGTGGTGTAGGGAGAGACCACAAATGAGGTCATCGGCATGCTAGAGGCAATGCATGTCGATGATGCTCTCGCTAGTCTACGGGTGATGAGAGACGAGTACAACAACATGTACTACGTCCTCCCATGGCCACAACATGTCCCAGCAGCTGCCCCTGACGATGAAGAATCAAATGCCGCTGCGGATCGGGGTGGAAGAGAAGGGCGTGGTCGTCGTCCGCGTGATCGAGGTAAAGGACGTGCACGTGGTCGAGCTGCTGAGCTAGTAGATCATCAGGAGGCGTTTGACATTGCCGGTAGCATGACCATGTCTCAAGTTGTTGATCCTACGTAGCAGCGGGTCGACACCACTGGGGTTGCATATTTTGCGAGTAGCTCAGGGGGTCACGGGGCATCATCTTCCGGTGTTGGGACGAACATGGACTTTGACATCACGACGCCAGCTGCAGACCTTGCATTAGCTTCTAATTCTACTCCTGGAGCACCACTTAGGGATAGAGATTCCCGAGATCTTCATGATGTACATGATCTTAGTGGTCGTGACCTTGATCCTACTCTCGCATCAGCGGTTGAGGATCCTACACCTAGTGGGACTAGGACGTATGTACGACGTAAACGTAGATGATGTAGGTTGTTACATTTTGTGAACAAGTTGATTTTGAGATTGTATTACTATTGTTTATGTATTCTATCTCATAAACTATTACATTTGGTTCACATTTTGATTTCTCGTGTTTCTGTAATGTTACAAATGTTTTGAATTGGTTCTGAGTATCGTGATTGTGTGGTAGTTCATAATATGTACAGGCTGTTTTGTTTGTAATGAATTTGAGGTGTTACAACCTTTGGAAAATTTTCCAAGTAAGTGTTGTTCAATTGTGGTGTTCCAACACTTGGAAAATGTCCCAAGTGTTGTGAACAGGTGAAATCGTCTCTTAAAGAGACGATTTCATGTTGATTTCAATAGAAATCGTCTCTTCAAGAGACAATTTCACCTCTTTAAAAAAACGATCGTGGGGCGGTCCCAGGGGCGATCTAGACCAGAGAGGTTTGGTCTATGATGCGTGAAATCGTCTCTTGAAGAGACGATTTCACCGGTTTAGGAAAAAAAAGTCACGCGCGTTTAGGAAAGGTGAAATCGTCTTTTGCAAAGACGATTTCACTATTCCCCCATCCCGTTGAGTATGCATCTGACGTGGCGCGGGGTATTGTGAAATCATCTCTTGAAGAGACAATTTCTTGATTTATAATTGATGAAATCGTCTGTTGAAGAGACGATTTCTCGCGGGAGTGTTATTTCAGGAATTAGTTTGGGAGGGAGGTTGATATGATTTTTTTAGGGTTATTTTAGAATTTTTTTTCTTATAGTGGGTATTAAACTGGTCTGATCTCTGTTGGGCCTGTTTTGTTTCATTAATTCAAGTCCATTGTAAACATAAACTTTTTAAGACCAAAATACTACTACTTGTTAATAAACACTGTTCACATTATACCACATTAATATTTTTAATTCACAAAATGTCACAAAAATTAACAAAATATATTAAAAATAGTAAATATAATTAAAGTTTAAGTTTATTAATATATTGGTTAAAATGTGAACATAAAAGGAGAGAACATATTTTATGAGATTAGATGGAATCTCTTTGATATTGTAGTATCTTGTTTGAACTACTTCCTACATATAGATACTTAGGAACTATTGGGAAAAGCATATTAACTGAGTTGAAAATTAAATGGATGTTTTTGGAAACTTGGACTTTTTGTGAGTTGTTGATCTTGATATAGTAGAAATACATAAGTCTAGTAGCATCTATGGTCTAATGCTTGTCCTCTTGTGGCAACAACCTATCCACCTAGCCAAGATATGTCTCTTGCTTTCCCATCTTGTGTGAACAACACTACACTTTAAAGAGCTTGCCTAGCTTGAATTATTGCATTGCATGATCTCTTATGGAATCCAAAAGCATGCAAGGAAACTCAGCCGCCCATGATCAATGAAAGATCAAGAGTTTTTGTCTAGGATAGATGCGGTAATTGATAATGTTAACTTCAAAAAGAGCCTCTCTGCTTTGTTACCTCACTGACTGGGCAAGTATGGTTTGTTTGAGTCGTTATAGTTTATTTTTTTAGATACTTTTTGACAGTTGTTTGCATTTTCTTTGCAGAATCTAGTAGGCAATTCAGGTTTTGATGAGCCCTAGCTATCTCAGCTATATATTCTCTGTGTTCCTTGATGTCTGTGTAGTATACACCGAGTTTGAGAAGGTAGTTCTTGAATTGTATGTAAATTTGATACGTTTTATAAGAAGTGTATGTATATTTGATATGTTTAACATTATATTATAAATTTAAATGTGAGTTGTATTTAGTTAATGATTAGAATTAGTAGCTGGCACTACAAGATTGAATTTATTTTATTTTATTTTTTTGAGAAAAAGACAATGAAGGCTACATTTATCACCTCATGGCTGATTCAAAGGAGGCTTAAAAATATTGCCTCGGTAATATAGTACCAACTGAAGAGCCTAGAAACTCTCACCTCATTGAAGCTCCTCTTCAACCTCTCATGTCTATTTCTTCTCCCTTTTCTCTTATTTGTGCTCAAACAGAGGTCTAATCTCCTTTGTAGCTTGGGATGGGGATTTTGCCCCAAAATCCCTAAAACTGTATTCTTTAATCTTGAACTTGTTTTAATGCTTAAATTTATTCATTGTGCTTAATTAAGATTAATATTGAATGTTTATGGCTTCTAAACTTGTTACTCATGATTTAGGGATTTGTTTAGGGTTTTGCCCAAATTATCATCTATGTGTTAAATTTGTTGGTTTGGCTTACCAATTAGTTTAGCATTATTATGGGATTCCATGAAAATGCTATTCTGAGATAGAAACTTAAACCGTGGGGGGTAGAACGGTGTATTCTAATATTGATGATTTTGAGATTGGACTACACTGCAACTTAGGGGAACTTAAGCTTAGTGCTATCGATTGACCCGGGGCTTAGCTGATTGAGAATTTCTGGTTAAATCGGTTAGGATTAGTAGGCCTACATCAGGTTGCTAATTAATTAAGTGTTATGTTGTTTAGCTATAAGTTCAAGGGTCGACAATCGGTAGTAAGAGGAGGACGGGTTCAAATATCCATCCCGAGCTATACCTATCCTAGATTAGATAGTTTAGTTTTATTGCTTTTCTAACCAAAAACTCAATTTACATTTATGCACTTTTATTTATGTTCTTGCACATTTATCAAACTTATAATTAACTAGATTGTTAGAAGTCCATGTGGATACGACACTTGTTGTACTACAATGACTGGGTTCACTACCCATAGTTAGCAATTTAGTTTAATCATTATTTTGCTCAACAAGTTTTTGGCGTCGTTGCCGGGGACTTCGGTCCAACTATCTGGTTTATTATCTGTTTAGTTTATGTGTATATTTTTCATTTCCTTTATTTCCCCTTTTGTGTATAATTTTTTTC
Source organism: Limonium bicolor (assembly GCA_023374045.1). Lineage (NCBI taxonomy): Eukaryota > Viridiplantae > Streptophyta > Magnoliopsida > Caryophyllales > Plumbaginaceae > Limonium > Limonium bicolor. The sequence continues at coordinate 124,273,222 of CM041777.1, read as the reverse complement.
TTTTCGTTGTAGAAACTTAACTCTGATGGATGGTTATTATAATCAAGCGGGAAGTTTGCATGGTTACTCCTATGGTGACTACACCGAACAAAACACAAATCAATGGAGTGTATGCCAAAGGTGTGAAGAGTACCATGAGAGCCCCCAATGTCCAACAATAATGTCATAATTGAGAGCTCTCATGAAGGACTTAAATTCTTTTGTCAAGCCAAACCCTACCATTGTGTGCCAAGAATGTGGAGGAGACCGCGAGAGCGTTCAATGTCCTGTGATCACAATAAAAGTTGATTCACCCAGTTTGGAGGAGCTCATGTCTGATCTTATTTCTTCTTGCAAACCTAACCCAACTGCGCAAGACACCTTTATCATGAAGCAAGATACCTTCAACATGAATGTTCAAGCTCGGATAGAACAGATTGTGCAACAACTTGAGAGCGAAACAGTTCATGAGGTGGAGCATCCTGCTGAGGACTTGAGTTGTTCTTCCACTCCTCCCTTGTGTGAATCAAAGAGTTCAACACCATTAAACAACCAACTTGAGTATGAAGATGACCCATTAGAGGAGAGTCCCCATTTTGACTTCATGAAGTCCTTTGCTCCCTCTGAAGTTGATTATTACAGAGGCTGGCCCCGTGTGCTTTACCAAGACAATGAGGTTGATCACATCCTCAACTTTGAGAAGGAGGAGACAGCGCCTCCCTCCGAGTCATCAAAGGAGAGTGCCACCATCTACTTCAAAGAGCCACCTCACTCTGAAGTTGATGTCTATCAAGGCTCTTCCTATGAGCCTCAACCCAAACACGAGGATTACTACATCCTCGAAACTGAGGAGGATGAGCCATCTAACTTTGACTTCATCTAGAGGATCAAGGCCTTCCCCACCTTTTCACCAATGAAGTAGGGTGGATACTCAAAGTTCACCCGCTAAGTGTGGAGGCCACTTTCCCCTTTGATCTTGGACCAAAGATGGAAGACAAAATTCGCCCCAGAGTTCTCCCTGCACCGCTTATTGAAGATAAGGATGTCTTTATATAATTTGTTTGACTTAGTTTCAGATTAAGATCATAAATTGTAAATCAAGTTTAGTTATTTTAAGTTTAAGATTTTTGTCGAATTTAATGTTCAAAGATTGAATAAACAGATTATGGGTTTGGGTTAAATTTTAGACAAATTTTAATGAGTTATTTGTTTTATATTTTTGAAAGATAGGGTTTTAAGGGACAATAACTCATTCTTTTTGTTTTTAACTCTCTATTTGTCATTTTTTTCATTTTTTTACAATATTAAAGGAAAATAAATATTAATCTTTAATTATTATCGCTACTATTATCAATAATACAAAATACTTAACTTAATATCTAATTATGAATAAAATTTATTATTTTTTAAACAAAAGATAAAATAGAATTTATTCATATATATTTTAATGTAATTTTTTTATTATTTATCAATTTATTTTCTATTTATTGTATTAAATTTCCATCACCAATTAATACGAGATGAGCATGACTTGCTAGGGCTGGACAGAGTGGAAGCCAGCTTCAAGAATAACCCGCATCATTCTCTTCTTCTAAACACGTGTGAAACGAATAGGTTATATGGTGCCTTTGATAAACTGAAAGAAATAACCCAAAGCAAGTCCTTCTGTCAGTTTATCATATCGTGTGCGGAACCGAAGCCCTGAACCAATGTGGCCCAATGTAGAGCAAACCCGGTAGATAATGTTTGGACCAGCACCTGAAACAGAGAAAACAAAAAAAGAGGTGCAGATATTGTCAAACAGGGTTTTATAACTTACAAAAAGTCTCGATTGATCCATAAAGGGTATATGTTTTTTGATTTTATAGGAACCCCTTTGTACATTTTTTTCCCAATCCCTCAATGAATCAACCCTCGGACGAGTGACCCCATTGTTTGATAAAGGGTAATATGTACATTCAGTTATTCATTCATTTTCCTGTTCGAACAGTGTAAGGGAATGATGGACACCTTCCAAACAATGTTTCTTTGACTTATGGAATAGTCTCAATCGAATCATGAAAGGGGACAATCACAGAAGAAATGAAAGGAGGGACAGTGGGCCGCCATAAAGATAAAGAAGAATAATGAATTTTACTAATGTGTTTCTTCCCCTTCTTTGGTGGAGAGTGATTCTATCAATCGCCGTATTTTCTACTCCGGCATACAAACCCTATCTTCTTTTCAGCAGTATCTTTATCATTTCCGCCCCTTATTCCCTTTCTTAGTTGAAATTTCAATCGTTGTGATTGTGTAAGTCTCTTTTTACAATCCTCCCTTCATGAATCAATCGACATTATTTCGTAAGTTTCAAGATCCCAGATGGAAGGTGTCCATCCAATGCCTTACACCTCTCAATTTGTCAATGAATTAGAAAGTAAAGAAAGTTGGGTTTCGTATGCTGATGGGAGACAAGTACAAAATACAGCCGTTGATTGTTGTGGTGTTTTTTCTGCCAGTATTTATGTCATTAGTT